>JAZDUA010001094.1:0-60000 GCA_038098605.1 Gryllus longicercus
TTTAAATTTATTTCCGTTTATAAATTTGCTAAAACATATTTTCGAGAGCTCTAACCTCAATCATTAACTCTCCCATCACGTACTGCTTGGTCAGGAAACGAAGAGTAATGAGTTTAAATGCAAAAATTCCTGCTAATTATACAATGGTTTTCTGATTACAGATTTCCTCAGTAAATCTGATTTTCCTCCCAGTTTCATATTCACGGAGTTTGTTTTTAATTACTTTTATTTCCATTTCTGAGTTTCTGTCTTCCGACGATTCGTCCCTTCGCCGCGCGCCCTCCGCGAGCCACGCCCTTCGCCGAGCGCCGGTCCCTTCGCTGCCCGCGTAACCCAATTCGGTGTCAATCGATATGACCGCGCGCCGCGCCTGCCGCGCCGCCCCGCGCACCGCCGCTGTATCGCGCTATCTGGAAGCGACGCCGATGCGGAAGACGCTTAGCCGGCGCTGCTCCGTTTTACGCTCCGCGACGCGATAACCGGTGCCGCCCCGCCACGCTCTTCCCCGCCCCGCCCACCCCCCCAACGCGCGCAACCCCGATATCCCTCCTGCCCCGCCCGCCCCTCCTCACCCACACCCGCCCGCCCCGCACGCCCTCCCCGCGCCACTCCACACTCCCCTCCCCGCCACTCCGCTCTCCGCCCCGCCTCACCCCTCCCCGCCCCGCCCCAACCGCCCCACTCGCCCTCCTCGCCCTGCCCCACCTCGCTCCGCCCACCCCGCTCGCCCTGCCCGCCACGCCCCGCGTCACTCCACCTCTCCCCGCCTTCCGCTCCTGCCCCACCCCACACCTCCCCGCTCCACCCCACCCCTCTCAACCGCCCCCGCTCGCCCCGCCCACCTCGCCCCTTCGCTCCCCGCCCCGCCCACTCATCCCCGCTTCGACACGGTCCCAACCACGGTCCGCCTCGTCCCGCCAGCCTTGGCTCTTCGCTCCCCACCCTCCACCGCCCTACCCCGCCCCGCCCCTCCCGCCTCGCCCGCATCCGCCCGCTCTGCCCACGTCCGCCCGCTCCGCCCGTTCCGCCCGTTCCGCCCTCTTCGCCCGCTCCGCCCGCTCCGCCAGCCCCGCCCGCCCCAAAACACTCACATCACCCCTCTCCCCGCCACCGCCCCGCCCCGCCCACCCACAACACGTGCCTCCCTGCTGCCGCCGCTCGCTGCAGCTTCGCCTCCTACAGATACACTATCTCTGCCGCCGCCTCCACTTCTATCTCCTGTTCCCACCGATTCGTGGACATTCGCCACTTCAGCGTCCGCAACCCGCAGTGTGGTTCGGGTCATCCACCACTCGTTGCTACCTACCTCCCCTGCCGGTTGCGGTGTTACTCGTTCTGTCCCGTCCATCTGACCGTTTCACAATACATTTCTTTTATTTTTTACTGATACGTTCATGCATGTTTTTGCCTTCGATACGGAGCTCGGAGTATCACTGCACCGATTCTTCTTTACCACTCATTCTTTACCCCAGTATGTGTCCCACTCTCTCATTTTCGTTTGTACTCTTTCAAAATACCTTTATTTTCTGACCCCCAACAACCACCTCAGCTAAACTGTTTCTTTCCATATGTCACCACTTTCATCCTTTCAGAAACTAATTCCCGCAAATATTTCCTTTCAATAATTCGACTGTCATTGTTCTATTTAACCCCCCCACATTCCGGCGGCCCCAATCTACTGTCCTATTTTGCCCTATTCCACAGTTCAATCGTCTTCTTCATCACCCCTAATTTATTTCCTTACAATTTCTGTCGCATTTTCTACTTTTCCTTCCGTGTTCTCTGGTCCATCGTTCTCTTTCCCACCACTCCAGACGTGTGCCACTTCCCCGCTTCTGTCACTTTGCTCCCGACGCCCTTCTCAGCCCCTCCCCGTCATCCTCATAATCTCCGCTCGGGTAGTTACCGGGGCCTGGCTTAACCTGCTTCCGACGCTCCCTCTAGAAGCTCAACCTCCTTCAGCTCCGACCCGGCCTCCCGCCCGCCCCCACTCCAGCCCCGACCCAGCCACTGCGATCAGTCGAGCACCTCTCTGGCCCTCGCCCCACCCCATCCCACCTTCTACGCCCTCCTTCACTTCTGCTACCACTAATTCGCCTGACCTCAACATCAAGCCTACTTCCACACACGCCTACTCTGCCACCCCCAATTCCCACCTTCATCCTGACCCTACTTTCGCCTCCACACCGGCCCAGTCCCGGCCCCGTCCCGCGCCCCACCCAGGCCTCACCCCGGCCCCATCCCGGTCGCACCCCGGCCCCACCCCGCCCCACCCCGGGTCCACCCCCGCCCCACTCCGGCCCCACGCCGACCTCACCGCTGCCCCACCTCATTACGTCTCCACGCCCTTCCCATCTTCCGTCTTCAACACGCCCCCACTTTCGTCTTCATCCCTTCCCACCCCGCCTCTGCCTTCACCCTGCCACCTCCACCCTATCTACGCCTTACCCACCTCAACAAATCGCCAGTCCCGTCTTCTCTGCAACCCCGCTTCCACCTTTAAAACTCCCCTATCGCTTCGCTTGCACCGCTACCTCCACTCTCACCTCCTCCGCTAGCGTACCCCCACCCCTCACCGCGTCGGCGTTCCTTCCGCCGCGTCGCCCCTCATTGCACTCGCCCGGCGCTTAAAGCACACTGTAACGTTTTCCCTCCAGCCGGGGATTTTCAAAGCCCCGCACCTCGTTTATGATCGGTGCACGGGAAAAAGTGCGCCCCGCAAACGGGGACTGGCAGTTGGATTTTGCGCTGCGCAGGATGTTTTGATTTTTAAAGCGCTCGCGGGAACGGCGCACAGCAGCCTGATCGCATCTGCCAAAAGGAAATACGTTAGCCCGAGACCTCGCGTTTTCGAAATTACGACTGCTGGTTAGTGGTTTATACGGCATTCCGTGTGATATGAAATTCTAGTTATATCGTGTTTGACCAGAAAAAAATGTGTTCATCTGTTTTCATCGAAGTAAAAAGATGAATTGACTGTGTGAAAATAAAATTGAGGTATTTTGTTATCGACTGAAATTTTCAGATAGATTCACCTTTGCTTTCGCATGAATATTCAAACGTTTAAGTGTTTGGGGTATAAAAACTATCGCTGCCTTTTGTTTTTTATGCTGTATCGATTTTTGTTACTTTGAAATGTGTTTAAAACATTGAAATAAATTCAAATAGTGAATTGGTGTTTATTTAGAGTGTTTAAAACTAAACTTTGAAAAAATAATTAATTTTTATTTTAGATTTTAAATATTTCTAAAAGTTCAATTTTATAATACATATATAATATGAATTAGTAGTCAGAGAGGGGTCAGTTGTTGTGGATGAAACAGAAATGTCAAAAGAGGGCAAGACGCAAAGTAATATTAGCAGGAGAGTTGATGTAGAGGGAATACGCGAGGTATCAAAAAGGAAAGAACATTCCCGAGGCGTGATAGAATAGGTTATAATTAATTAATGTAAATGTAACTTTCATAATAATTTTGTGTAAGCAGATGGCAGAGGCATACTTTCGATGCAAAAGAAGGAGAAAGGTGGAATGTGTTAGTGCAAGGCGGTTGCAAGCAGATCCGGATGTATGTGCCGATGAGCGATACAGAGCCCTGGTGGGGCGGGTAAGAGGCGATTAATAACCGGCAGAAGTAGATATTTTCGTTTTCGAATGGAACAGAGCGAGTGACGGTGTTAAAAGAGCGAAGAGAAGTCGCTGATTAATACTGGGAATGTTAGTTTATTAAGTAATAAACTACATGCAACTTGTTCCATGTAGAAGATAGCTGGTAGTGGGTTGTTGATGGTGGGCAATGAGTAGAAAGATGTACGCAGCAGCCGGTATATTTCATGCAGCAGCGAATAGCAGGGGAAGTGCAGTCTGGGACCTAGAGCCAGATAGTGCGTGCAGAGCATTGGATAACATGGAGTCGGGCCTACAGAATGTGCTGAAGGTGTTAGGGATCCTTCAATAGAAGTGGGGCAAACGTTCAATGGATGGCAGGTATTAAGCATAATCCAGTATATGTGGATCAACCAGCAAAATGTGACATTCATAAGGCAGTGGGTTGTAGGCGAGTGGGTGATAGAGCCAGCGCGTGGGAAGTGAGTGGCAGTTAGAGAAACCAGGTCATGCATTCGGTGGCAGCGCGGCGTACACTATGTAGCAGTTATTTAGAAATTCAGTGTGGTGTAGCAGGTAGTAGATGGAAATCACAAAGCTTTAGGTTATAGGCGAGTGGACAAGCGAGCCTGAGCGTGGCAGGTGAGCGGCAGTCAGAGAAACAGGACATCCATCGATTGCAGCGTGGCGCAGTACAGTAGGTATGAGGCATTCAATAAATGTGCTACAGCAGGCAGTAGGTGGCAAACTGAAAGTGGTAGGTTGTTGGCGAGTGGGTGGGAGAGCCAGCGCGAGGCATGTGCGACGCAGACAGAGACTGCAGGTATTTGGCGACATACAATAGGTGGGAGGTACTTAGGTATTGTTCCGTATTTGTGTGGCTGCACGTGGTAAACATAAGTCAGTGTGTCGTAAGCGAGTGGGCGAGTGAGTCTGCGCTTGGCAGGAGAATAAGATCATGCATTCGATGGCAGCGCGGCCTACACTGGGTAGCAGGCAGTTAGGCATTCACTAAGTATGGTGCAGCAGGCAGTAGGTGGTAACCTTAATGCGGTGGGTTGTAGGCCAGTGGATGATAGTGCCAACTCAAGGCATGTGAGTGGCAGACCGAGAACCAGAATATGCATTCCTTGGCAGGTATTTGGCAATGTTTTGTGACAGGTACTCTGGTATCGCTGGTATCTGGTGTCAGCAGGTGGTAAACATAAGG
Source organism: Gryllus longicercus (assembly GCA_038098605.1). Classification (NCBI taxonomy): domain Eukaryota; kingdom Metazoa; phylum Arthropoda; class Insecta; order Orthoptera; family Gryllidae; genus Gryllus; species Gryllus longicercus. Next base: position 4,815 of record JAZDUA010001094.1, read on the forward strand.
CAGTGAGTTGAAGGCGAGAGGGCGAGAGCGTCAGCGCGAGGCAGAAGAGTGGAAGTCAGGGAATAAGATCATGCATTCGATGGCAGATCGGCCTGCACTAGGTAGCAGGTACTTAGGCATTCACTAAGTGGTGCAACGGGCACTGAGTGGCAATCTGGGAAGCGGTGGGTTGTCAGCGAGTGGGGTAGAGAGCCAACGCAAGGCGTGTGAGCGGCAGACAGCGAAACAGGACTCGCATTCGGTGGGAGGTACTCAAGTATCGTTCCGTATTTGTGTGGCAGCGGGTGGTAAACACAAGGCGGCGGGGTTGCGGGCGAGCGAGCCAGCGCGTGGCAGGTGAGTGGCAGAGCGAGCGCGCGGCGGCAAGTGGGCGTCAGTGGGCGTCGGTGGGCGGGGCAGCCGGGGGCTTGGCGCCTCGCGCGGGAAGTGTTAACGCGGCAGCGTTTAGCGCCTGCACGTTACATAAACCGATAATTAGCCCGCGCCGCCCTCAAGCGGCGCGTGCGGCAAGCGTGCGCTCGCGCGAGCGGGGCGGGGCGGGGGCGGGGCGGGGAGGGGCGGGGCTGTTGTTTAATTAATTTAGAATCTTCTCGCCGTTTCCACGGAAGAGCTGTTAATCACAGTTCACGAACCCTCGCATTACGGCAGGCGTAACGCCGCCGCCTGCCTCGCTCCTGTCGCGATGTCTGCCCGTCTGTGGGCGGTTTTATAACGCGTGGCGTGCGTTTCGTTTCGCCAAATTGGGAGTGGAGCACGGATCGCGAGGTTTTATGAGAAATAGCACGATAACTATTACATTGTTATGTAATTACTGGACACACATATACTCGTACACTGGTAATCTGAATTAATTTGTAAATTTTAAAAATGTATCAATACTATGCTAATGGTCTCTACTACGTCTGTGCATCTGGATCACGAAACATGTTATTGCATCCCAATTGAGCCGATGTGCATAACTAATGCAACGTAAATACGAACATGTTGGTATGTACACAGATGGTGTATTCCATTCCAATAACAAACTCGCTATTCCGCCCTTTGCCAATTTTGAACGATAATAGAGAAATCGTGTTTGCAGTTCCAGTACTACCAACACTTTGTTAAGGTGATGTGAATTGCATTTACCCAGAAGAAGTGCTGATACGTGTAACAATATTATCTGAGTTCTGATGGCTACGATTGTTTTCCCTATGCGTGTCATGTCATCGGCGAATTGACTAAGTGAGTGGTATTTCGATAAAAGAAATAGGACATGGAAGATTGAAGCAAATATCAAGAGAGATTTTTAAATATTATGTACGAGTACAGCCTCTAGGTAATGAAGAACAAATATCTGTAATTTCATTATTTATTCAATTAGAACATTTCACGTTCACAGAAGTTTTAGTTGTTTTTTTCTGTAATTTGAATGTAGCAACATATTTTATCCCAACGTACCAGTATATATGCATTCAGAACAGCAATAGTAATAGGGTTTTGTAGTAATAGTAATAGTAAATTTTAGTGTCAGATGAATCCGACTTTACTAGATAGCGTTGTTTCCAGTCACGGGACCTTTTTTTATGTAGCATCCAGTCCTTCAGTTGAAGAAGATAATGTAGCGATCTTAATGAACAAGTATAGTATTCTCTTCTACATATCTATCATATTTGGTCTATCTGAGCTGTTCTTTCGTCACATTGCAATAGAAACTGAAACGATTGTAATGGAAAGCTACAGCTCTATGTTTGCCGAGATCGGGAAATCGAACCCCAGGTGCCAGCGCAATAATGCGCTATCTCCTGTATTATTCTGTAAATTTTGGGGGAAATTGTTGCATCACCGCCGTGACCTTTTTCTCCAACTGAGAAATGCAATAATATTAGTTTTATTTTTGCCTTGTTGGTATTGTGGAGAGTTTTCGTTGGAATTTACAATGAAATAATTATATCATTCGTCATTGCAACAACATGGTTTATTACAATAGCAGCTTTCGATAGCTTAGCCATTATCATCAGTTTTATGCTGTATGGAAGCGACAAAAACGTTTACCAAGTCTACTAGTAGTCTACAAACAACTACCAGTAGTCGTTTTTTGTGATTTCCATACAGCAGAAAACTGATGATGATGGCTAAGCCATCAAAAGCTGCTATTGTAGTAAACCATATTGTTGGTCAATGACGACTCATATAATTATTTCATTTGTTTTTGTCGTTACGGACATTGTTTGTATTTCTCAGTAAAACGTTACTGCATTGTTGCTGTGGAGAGCCGTTGCGCGGCGTCCGCCCTGCTTCAATTCGCGTGGCCCAGCGCGGAGGGAAGCGCCTTAATCCCGGGGCCCTTTCACCGCCCGCGCCGCCTCGAAACTTTCCGAGGAGGCGACTCGGCGCACGAGGGCGTCGCGGCCACCTGGCGGGCGAAAGCGGCGCGGGCGCAGCTGGCAAAGAGGCGAACGGGAAGCGGTGGCAGACGAGGTGGAGGTGGAATGAAGAGCGGGAAGAGACGGAGGTAGAGGAATAAAATAAGTGGGAGGTGTCGGGGAGGCGGCGGTGAAGGATGAGGTGGAAGGGGAGAAGGATTATTTTTTTTACGCGGAGGCGGACGTTTGAAAGTATGGCGGTGGAGGGAGAGAGAGAGAGAGCGATAGAGAGGGAGAGAGAGAGGGAGGAGGGAGAGAGAGAGGGAGGGAGAGAGAGGGAGAGAGGGAGAGGGAGAGTGTGATAGGGAGGGAGAGAGAGGGGGAGAGAGAGGAAGAGAGGGGGAGAGAGGGAGAGAGAGGGAGAGAGAGGGGGGAGAGAGAGGGAGAGAGGGAGAGAGGGAGGGAGAGAGAGGGGGAGAGGGAGAGAGAGGGGGAGAGAGAGGGAGAGAGAGGGGGGATGGAGGGAGAGAGAGGGGGGAGAGAGGGAGAGAGAGGGAGAGAGGGAGAGAGAGGGAGAGGGGAGAGGGAGAGAGAGGGGAGAGGGAAGAGAGAGGGGAGAGGGAGGGAGAGAGAGAGAAGAAAGAGGTGGGGCGGGCGGTCGGGGCGGGCAAGAGGGAACGGTGGGAACGTCGGCGGCGGCGGCGTACAGCACGAAGTTCCCGACAGGCGTAATGACGCGGGCAATCAGCGCTGGAAGGCGGCGGCGGCGGCGGCGGCATCGCAGGAAAACTTCCCTCGAGGCCTGCGTGTATCGCCCCGCCCAGTTGGGCGAAAGCCTGCTTCGCTTCCCTCGCGAACCGCCGCGGCTTTGCTCGCCGTTCGTTTCCGCGGTGGCTTGTGTATTCCGTAGGGTACCCATCCCACTCTCATCTAGTCAATGCATTCTCGGATTCGCTTTTCGTTCATCGTGTTGGCGTGAGCTGTTTCTCCGGATCCCACTCTCTGAGTTAATATTTTCTCTCAGCTTCGTTATTCTGTCGCTGGTATCGTTACATCGCTGGTTCATAATCTTAAGTTGAATTATATGATATTATTTGATGCCAAAATATATTTTTAAAGATTTTCATTAATTGCTCGACTTAGAATTCTTATTTTCTAACAGGATATAGTGCCATTTATACCTTGTTTCTCTTCAAGAGATCTGTTACACTTTTATTCTTTGGTTGCCTTGTTTCCTCTTGTTTTAGATATTTTATTTTTTCTATGGTGTTATGATATATCACTTGTTTGTGCCACATATTTTCTCGCCACAAGAATTTGCAAAAATCATGGATTTTTCATTCTTCCATCTTCTTATTTCCTCGTTTTAACTTCGTACTGGCTCCTTGTAATTGTTTAATTTTCAAGTTCATTTTTCAACTGCTATGGTTATATAGTGACCACTTTTAATTTAAGATTTTTATAGCCTTGGACTAACGTTAGCAAAACACGCATCGAAATTCCACAAACATCCATGACCGGGGCGGGATTCGATCCCAGGACCCTTCAAGCCAAAGTAGCTATGAACCTTCAGCCTTGGCGACCTCTATTCAGGCGATTCCTAGCAATCTTATTTGTACCATCCGCATAGAACTCCTTTATGAGCTTGTTTTCCTGCTGTATTATTCAGAAGCCACCCGCATCTTTACAGATTCCAATTACATTACGAACGACAGGAATAACTTGAGATTAAGACCTGTACCCAGTTGTCAAAACTCAGCGTGTCCAACCCGAGGGCGAAGTGGCTTGTGCCAAGGACAACCAGGAGACGGTGGCGCGCCGGGTGGAGGCGCCGTGCGTCCCTGGAGGCTTGGCCTAATCCTGCGTAATGCGCAAATTTGTGCGAGGTACTTCGCCGCAGACAGTGACACAGCGCTAATGGCGAGGTAGTTTTTAGTACACGTGTACGTCGTGAAGCGAGAGGCATGGGGGGGGGGGGGGCTGGAAGTGCTGGGGGCCCATGCGCGCGGTTGCTTAATCCCGCCGTTTACGACGACGAAGACGACGGCGCCGGCGGCGGCGGCGATGGAAACGATAAGGCAATGATGTCTGGGTAAATAATTGCGGTGAAGTTCTCGCAACTTCTCTTTTGGTGATGAAATGCTACGTCGAGCGTGCGCGGTGAACCGTCCTGCGTGGTTTGCGAAGAAATTGATTTTATAAACGTCCTTATTAAAGAAAACATACTTAGCAACGTTTACGTATGTTTCAGTCTTCTCTATCTGTTCGGGAGACCGAATTGTACAATTCTTGTGAAAGGTAATATCTGTCCTACTTCAAGCAGATGTACATACCTCTTCTATGTGGAAGTAAAACAAAGAATAAAGGACATATCATGTTAGAAAACGAACAATCTAAGTGGAACAGTTGATGGTAATCTGTAGAAAGACATAAAAATAATATTGTATAACTCAATATAATATTATGAAGCTGCGACACCAGCGGGAGAATGACGAAGAAAAGAAAAAATATGAACGTAGAGAGTGGGATTCGTAGAAATAGCTCACGAAAACACGATGACAGAAAAGTGAATCCGAGAATTCATTCTAATTCATTTCTTGCGGAAGTCTGTACTCCTGCGTAACCTCTGTACTCCTGCAATCTCTCATATATGAAAAGTAGAAAGAATGATATTAGTTTATTTGAATAATAAATTCTGGCTCAACCATTATCAAACGGTCAATATCTTAAAAGATTTTTTGTAGAACGACACTGGAATATTCATTTAGTGTATGCGTGTGAAGTATGCCTTTGAAAACGGGCGTACTTGTACGAGAAAGGCGATTAGCGCATTACTTTTTGATCATTCTGCTCCGAGTTCAAATTCCAGTCATTCTCCATGGAATTCTAAGAGAACAAAGTAGCAAGTTTATTCAAAGCTCTTGATTTTTCCTTGCCGCATATTCCAACACCTGCTCTATCTTTTGATCAATAATAGAATATTTTTAATTTTCATATCGCATATGTTGATGCGCTTAGCGCATCAGGAAAACCTAATGCGAGTGTTGAAATTTCGGTTGCGAAACTATATATTTATTCTATCACCTCTTTAGAATTTAAAATGTACTCGTGTTATTGTAATAGGTCTTTATAACAATAAAGTATTGTAATGAAGTAGTAAAATAAAACAAACTGACGACAATTCTAAATACACCCTTCTTGCAACAGAACATAAATATATAAACTCATGTCGGTGAAAATAATTCCAATAGTAATTACAGATTTTTCAACAAAAATTTGAAGAGGCATTTGAAAAGAGTTGGTTTAGGCAACTAGCCTATTATAATTCTTAAAGACCCAAAATCCGTGATTCTGGAAATAAGTGTTTGCACTGTGTTAAACAAGCACTATCATTGGTTGAGATATGCCTGTACGGCGTCTCTCAGAGTACTCGTAACCCCAAGCCAACTCTGAGACAAAGAATAATAGTATGCCTATCATTCGCGACCTAGCCCAAAACATTTATTTAGAATTCGCAGAAAAAATTGAAATCAATCTATTTTTTTTTATGAGAATCGTAGTGACGAAGGCGGCGAAAGTCAGCGGGTGCTTAACCTGGAGTCTTTCAGGCAGAGGGAGCGCCAGCCGCCTCGGGGATCGGAGCCGGGCGGAGCGACGCGCTTCCGGCACAGCGGCCGCAAATTGTTTACGGTGGACGCGGAGGCGGCCAGGGGCGGAGGGGGCCGGGGCGGGAGCGAGGGCAAAGCGGGGGCGTGGGCGGGGAGGAGGACGTGGTGGGGTGTGGGGAGGGGGGTGAGGATTGGCGCGCGTGCCCGCGTTGCGTCGCCGAGGAAGAACGGCGACGGGGTTGGGGGGGGGTGCCAGGAGGCGGGGTAGAGAGGGGAGGGGCGGGGATGGGTGGGGGTGGAGGAGGAATCAATACTTTGCGGAGGAGGGCGACGTAGGCGGCGACGGGGGAGAGCGCAGTCCGTGGATCCTGGGTCTGCGATAAACAGATTTCGAACCCCCAGCAGTCCCCGTCGGCGTTCCAGAAAACGGGATTACATTAGCCTAACGTCATTTTCTTTATTGTCGCTTTTTGTAAGAATGCTAATTGCCTATGGTAGCCCCTCATCCCACCCAACGCGGGGAGTTTGCGACCCCTCTGGGACCCCTACGCGGCGGTCGCGAGGGTGGGAGGGGGTGGACGGGAAAGGGCGAGGGAGGAGAAAAGAGAAAACTCTATGAATTCCTGGGGGCGGACACCGATTCGGCTGTTCCATATGCCAGGCACCACTCGCACGAACTCGGCTGGCGTTTTCTTCTCAGCGAAGGCCCAAGTTCTTTACGTAAATGGACTGACGATGGCTGCAAACGTCGTGGAGATGAGTGTTTTTCACATTATTCGTTTTAAAAAGGTCCCCGAGGAGAGAAGAAATGTCAGCAAAAAAAATGCTTCATATTCCTGCCAGACATTGTCGATTCACATCGCGTTTCGAGAAGCACAGTAACACACACAACCAATTTTCATTTGAATCATAACATCTGATTTGTGGAGTTTCTCTTGAATGGACGGCTTATCTGCCACTTCTCATGGATTTTAACATCTGTCAATTTCATATCAATTCATGACAAGGGATCAGAAGATTGGTAGTGACGGGACTAACTTCAATTTCTCTTGTTGATTGATTGACAGTGCATGTAGGCATGACAAACGCTTCATTTCGTCCCATTTCTCAATTTTTGCGATTTTAATGTGATTCTCGTTTTCTTTCATTACTACTGTCAAACTACGAATAAAAATTAAAATCTAATTTAATCACGCTCAGTACTAAATATATACCGAGAACATTTTGAACTTTTTTTATTCTCATTAACTTTATACATCATATCATACGACAATATGCAGAAATGGTTGGGAAAGTGATGAAGTTACTAGAATAAATGACATTGAAATGTGTTATAATTGAAAATATTGCCTAATAGGCTCATGAATCGCAATTGCAGTTAGAAGAAGAGAGAAGGATCTACAAATGGACAAAAATAATAAGAAATACATTTTCCCATCGGTTAGAATGATTTCAGTGTAATTTTATTAGAAAACTATTTCATTGCAATAAAAGAAGAATTTTTAAAACATTATCAACTTCTAAAACTAATGTAATAATTCATGGAAACATTTTACTAAAGTGCACTGAAAGTAAGCAAGGTACAAGTATAAAAAATCAATATTGTTTGTTTTAATTTTTAAAAATACATGTTAAATAAAAGCGTTTTAAATATATTTTTTTAGTTTGCTTAGGTCAAAAAACAATTCTAGTCTGCATGTGTGTTATGAATGGACATAAACTCCATCTAAATGTCCGAAAACAAAAGCCTTTTCTGCTTTCGTTCGGTGGATGCAATTTATTATACGGATTTAATTTCTTTTTCCGCAACAACGGGCTATAACCTAGCGAACCCCGAACCCTGATTTCGCATCATTCGCAGCAATATCGCCTGTGTTTCCGAGTTGTAGATTCATGTATTTCAATGGCAGCGATTTCTCCTCCGCCACTCCCACCGCGCGCTCTGTCGCAACGCGCAACATTTGAAAGTCGGATCGCGCCTTCTCCCCCCCACCACCACCACCCACGCACACCCGCCTGGCCGAGAACCCATTTCGGGTAGCGATTGAGGTACTGCGTCATAGATCCGTCATCTTCGTCTTCGTCTTCGTCTTCTTCGTCGTCGTCTTCGTCGTCGTCTTCATCTTCGTCTTCGTCTTCTTCGTCGTCGTCTTCGTCGTCGTCTTCGTCGTCATCTTCGTCGTCGTCGTCGTCGTCTTCTTCGTCTTTTTCGTCTACTTCGTCTTCTTCGTCTTCTTCGTCTTCTTCGTCTTCTTCGTCTTCTTCGTCTTCTTCGTCTTCTTCGTCTTCTTCGTCTTCTTCGTCTTTGCCTTCGTCATCGTCTTCGTCTTCGTCTTCGTCGTCGTCGTCGCCGTCTTCGTCTTCGTCGTCGCCGTCGACGATTCGATGCATTCGAAGCGGCGCGTTCGCGATCTCCCGAAAGTTCGACGAAAAAGAAGAACATTCCCGGTGCGCTGCCTCCTAGAGCGAAAACGCGCACGTCACGCTTGTTGGCAGCGGCGCGGTGTGCGGCAGCCCGGCTGGCGTTGGCGGAAATCTCGCGGTGGATTACGGTTTGGAGACGCAACTCATCAAAATGTACTGTGCGCCAGGAATTTATCTTCTTAGCGGAACCAGTGGCTGACGAGAGAATTTAGATTTTTAGAATAGAAATTACGTTCGTAGCACGAATTGCTGCTTGTAAAAAAAGGAGAACGTTAATTGCGTCATTCCCATAATCATAACATTCTGTGTTGTCACCTTTACTTGCTTACCAGTGATCTGATTGCTACGGAAATAAATGCTATTGTTAGTAAGAGCCCGTGATTCGGCACAGTGCGGAGAAATGTTCGTGCCACACGTTGTTACATACGTGAGAGCTTAGTGCAAGAAGGTGTCGTTTCAAGATGTTAATCTTTGTTTTGAAATTTTCGATTCCGCTTCTTGGCGATCGCGAGTGCCGGGAGCTGAGATTAATTTTATGAGTTAAGACTCTCTTGTTCTATGCTCTTCTGGAGTTAATACGATCTGAACAGTTATTCCAGCTATTATATCATAAAACCTGCGAAAGAACCCAGAATTTTGGAATATGTTTTTTGTGGTTAAGTATATAAAACGTTTTTTCTCGGTACCAACTTGCCACAGAATAAATAAAAATTGTGGAAAAGCATTCGTGCTTGTTTATACGAAATATTTTTGATAATTTAAAAGTAAATAGGTGTATTTTTCTACTCATCATTAAGAGTACTTATTGTATCTATTTAATTCACAATGGTATTTTGTCCTTTTGATACACATATCGATAATTATTTATATGTGTGTGTGTGACATTTATTGTTCTACCCAACTACCTCAACATTTTGAAATATTTATTCCATTGGCTGCGATTATTTTAGAGCTAGCATTATGAATGCTAGCTCTGATTGGGAGGTCTTAGGGCTGCAGCTACTCTGATCAGGAGGTCTTAGGGTTTGAATCCAGACGGTGGTAGATTTTTGACAGAAGATAGATAGCTAGGTCGAATGTTTGGAAGATAATTCTAGTGACTGGCTGCTCTAATCGATATTTTCCTATGGTTTCTGCAATCACTACCAAGCGAGTGTCGGAGTAGTACCTTAATAAACGGGCCACAAACCGCGCGAGATATTTCCCTCCCCTTCCTTGTCCTATCCTCAGCCCTTACTTACTCGTACATACACCACACATATTAGGAGATCAGTCAGGAACTTAGAGGTTGTCCCGGCTGGAGCCGTGCCTCGCCGGTAGAGATACTTAGAAGGGGTAATATCCCATAAGCCGCCGTGCACGTCGACACCGGATCTCATTATCTCGCCGAGGGGAAACTCGACAACCGCTTAGGATAAAACATTAACTACACTATCGGAATTTATGAGCATAGCAGTTGATGTGCTTGGAAACATCAATCAACATATTTATTATTGATGGTCAGTGAATCGGAATCGCTCTCATGTGCACTTTTACAGGCCTCCTGAAATTTATATGGCATTTTCTGTGAGCCTAAATTACGCTCACTCTACCTCTCACCCACTCCCTCGCTTATTCTCACCGTCCTAACCTGCTTGACCCTCGTCTATACCCAGCCACCTCGCTCATCTGGGCCTATCCACACACACGCCTCTAACCTATCAGAATCGATTTCTGAGTTGCTCTACTTCACGAGGTTTCATCTCGTTTTCCCTCATATCTTCGATATAGCTCCCCTCCCTAGAGGCCTCCCGTGACACTCTTTCTCTACATCCCGTGTCGTCCCACCCCACCTCAGCCCACACATCGCACCCCTTCTCCAGGTGTGCGCACAGCCGAGCTCCGTCCGCTCACCCGAACCGACTCCTCCCACGCAGTTACGGGTCTACGTCGCCGATAAAAAATTTAAAAACGAAATTTAGTATTATTGTTCTTATGATTTAACGCGCGGCAGCCCGTAACTCGGAAGTAATATCCGGAACAATGTATCGCGCGCCCGGAGCGAAACGGGAGGGTAGCACACACACACACACACACACACACACACGCACGCACACGCACAGGACATTCACACACACAGAAATGGGAAACCTCACGGTTCGGTACGTAAGGCGAGTCGTTCTTTGCTTACCTAGATATTTCACACTTAGAGCGAGCGGTGCGCGCGCGAAACTCGACCTTAAGCGCGGCGAAGGCGACACAGCGAGCGGTCGGCGGGAAGCGAACGGGGGAACAGCAAGCGCGGCCCCGCCCCCGCCCTCGCTTTGGTCCCGTCCCCGGTCTCAGCCCAGCTCCGCCCCCGCCCCCGCCCCGCCCCGCCCCGCCCCGCCCCCCGCCCCGCCCCCGCCCCGCCTCGCCCCTCCCCCGCCCCGCTCCTACCCCGCCCCCGCCCTCGCTTTGGTCCCGTCCCCGGTCTCGGCCCTGCCCCGCCCCCGCCCCGCCCCCGCCCCGCTCCGCCCCGCTCCGCCCCACCCCCGCCCCGCTCCGCCCCGCCCCCGCCCCGCTCCCGCCCTAGCTTTGGCCTCGGCCCCACCCCCGCCCCCGCCCTGGCTTTGGCCTCGGCCCCGGTCTCGGCCCTGCCCCGCCTCTGCTCCGCTCCGCCCCGCTCCGCCCCGCTCCTGCCCCACCAACGCTCCCGCCCTGGCTTTAGCCCCCGCCCCCGCCCTGGCTTTGGCCTCGGCCCCGGCCCCAGCGCCGAGTGCCCAGACTATTTCTTACGACGCGGTGTAAATATATTAAATACTCGTTTTTTCTCGCGAGGGGCAATAACTCGGCGCCGGTTCCAATAAAGGCGGCGCGTTTCCGGAGCGCGACTGTTCCGCGCGGCGCCGCCGGGGGCGCTACTGCTGCGCCAGTTCATGCCGCGCACCCGGCGGAGGCGGAGGCGGAGCGGGGGGTGCTTCGAGGAAATGGGGGATGGTCCAATGTTCACTTATGAAGTGAAGAATACTGCGGCATTGATAGCAGTGCTAGTGTTGGGGAAAACAACAACAACAACAACAAATAATAATAATAATAATAATAATAATAATAATAATAATAATAATAATAATAATAATAATAATAATAATAATGCCGATCAGATGGCCGAGATCGCTAAGGCAGTAGTGCCGGAGTGGTTTCGGACCAGAAGATCGCGGGTTCGAGTCCCGCCTCGGACATGGATGTATTTGTGTATGTCTGTATGTGTTGTCCTTTCACCCCCATTATCATCATATCATCATTTCATCTTCCATACCCCCAGGGCTAACAACCGTGGGGGATAAAAATCGGATCCAGCTAAAAATGCTGGTCCCCCCCAAAAAGTTGTTGCAAGCACCTGCCACCGCGATAATAAATAAAAACTGAGCCACGGTAAATGCAGGATGCTTGCATGCGTGGTTCTAGTCGGCCGATTAATGAAAAATAATAATAATAAAATAATAATAATAATAATAATAATAATAATAATAACAATAATAATAATAATATTTGGTGGTGATTAACAAGTGTGAGAGATATGTCACGCTTGTTGATGTTTCTGTCCCGAATACAGGTAATATTGAAAGTAAATACACTCAGAAAATGAGTAAATATGCATATCTTGTTGAACCCGTTAAGAAACAGTGGAATATGGAAAGAGTCAACATCGTCCCGATAGTTGTTTCAAGCACCGGAGTCATCCCTAAGTGTCTGATGCGGAATCTCAAGCAGCTAGGTTTGAATGAAGACCTGTACAAACTTATGCAGAAAGCAGTAATTATCTCAACAACAAGGATAGTCCGGAAATTCATGGGAAATGATGTACTATGAATTCTTTAAAAATAGATGTCTTGTGCTTTGATTTTGTAAATCTGTACAATAATCCATTTATATGTACCAATGAAATGAGAAAATTAATAATAATAATAATAATAATAATAATAATAATAATAATAATAATAATAATAATAATAATAATAATAATAATAATAACAACAACAATAAGCCCCGTGGCGCAGACGGTTACGACAGCCATCGTCTGCGCCGAGGAGTCTGCAGATTGAAGTCCTGCGTAAACATGGTCGTATTTGAGATTGTCCCTTCACCCCTCATCAACATCCTATCATCTCTTCATTCACACTTCAAGGCGTAACAATCTTGTCGTATTGAGGGATACAGCTGAAAAGCTGATCCTGGAAAAATTACACACGTTAATCGTAGTCAGTAATAGTATATACGCCAATAATAAATAATAATGCAGGTCTGGGATCAATCAACACGTAGATATAAGGAAATGTGAATCTAATGTGAAGGAATTGTATATATTTCCGTATCAACGTTTCATACATAATGCTTATAATTTTCACGAGCATTACAGGTATATATATCAAAAAAAGGTTAACAATTTCAATTAATAATTTCAGTTCAACACGATAAAAACATAAAAAAACAAAATCCATAAAAATAGGTTTCAAACCTTCATGTGCATATTATCATGATAAAAATATTTTCATACGTCGAATGCGGAATCAACTCTGGGGCTAGAGCAGCTCATTTGCCGGTTAAGGTAGGCAATGCATGACTGGGTATGCTAAGGAATCGAAGTGTAATGGTTGTGAAGGTGGGGCATTATGGATTTAACAGTGAGTTTAGCAAAGGAACTTGGGGATGTTTGATCATTAGTAATATTCTATTTACTTGATTCAGTTTTTGTAAGTCAGTTTTGGTGTTCAAACCATCAAGTTTTATCGCCTTTTTCTGTGTTAGTTCCCCACAATGAGAGTTTATCTTTGAATCATTTTCTATGTTTCGGCATTACAATACTTTGTATGTACTAGTCGTACTAAGTCGTTTGCGATAAATGAAAAACTTAAATTTAAATTAGAATTAAAGAAATTAAATTGTTTTACTAAATGGATGGTAGGGAGCACGGGACGGACAGGGCTACTTAGTAAACTGTTGTACATAAATTCTTGGCAATTTTGATAATTCAGCTACTACTTAAGATATAGTGTTAAGTAAATAGGAAACGAGTAGACGTTGCTTATTCAGTAACATAATTAATCTGTGGCGAACTTAGAAAATCATAATTTAGCTTTCTAGTTACAATTCAATATTGATATTCCTCAACACTTAACTGCACAGCACTACAAGTGTTATGTAAATGTACTAGTTACCACCTCACTACACAACTTTTATAAATCATATATAAATCACTAATCCCGGATCGTCTCATTATATGTTACTAATATTGAAATAGTGATGGCTGAGAATTCTAGTTGTAAATCTGACATGAGAAAAAAGGAGTATCTTAAAAGGATTATTAATTGCCTACATTCAAACACGTTGTTTACGAACCAGTACTTGGTTTTTTAGAACTGTTAAATTAACGTCATATTTCTAAGAAAAATGTCTTCCGGTCTTGAGCTCTGAAGTAATCAATCATTGCCAGTGATGCCAGGTATCACGTTCCCGGATCCATTAAAGGGAGTAAATTAGCCATTAGACTGAAGATTGTCTAGTGAGGACCTGCCAATCCTTATTACAATCTTTACTCCATAGCCACCTTTAGCAAACAGACGCCGTTTCATCGACGAGAAGCGTGGCCACGCGATTAAGTTTCATTGGCGGGCTTCTACTTCGTTCGTGCCGTGTGTACCATTTAATTTAAAACCTTTTTCCTTTCACGATTGTTTGGCATTCTTAAATCCTTCTCATCTGCATATTCCTGTTTATTGTAAAGCTATTAATGTTCCATCTGCAACTTAACGAATCATTTGTCTTTCATTCTTTTCTTTTCGTATTAAATCTAGTTATTTTGCAAATCTACTTCTACCTGTTCCTTTCTTTCAATTATAAAAAATATATTTTCCTTTTTTGCTCTCTTACAGAATGACAATTTTTGCAAATACATATGCACTTTTTGCCCCACATATGAGCGTCACTCCCCTCATACACAACTCTAAAATCTGGTATTTCTTTTCCTGAACTTGCTTTCGAAATTCTTGTTTTCGCTTCAATATATTCTCATTATATTCTTCTACATTTCTTTTGTCTACATGTGCCTTTGAGCTACAAAGGAATTCCGCTTTTGTCTCAGTGAATCTTTTATCCGTTAATGACACTGAACAATTTTTACACATCATGCAATAAATAAATTAATAAATTCACTTTATTTCATTAGTTTGCGAAGCAGATTATTTCAAAGGACATCATCAATTCTACACTGCCTACCTCCTTTTCTTTGATATTTAAGTATTCCGAAAAATATTACACATTTTACCAAAGAAATAATTTAAGAATTTTATTGTTGATACAGAAAAAGACGTACTATTTACTCTCAACTAAGGTTTGACACAAATCTACTCCGTTAACCACCACTTGATGAAAATCGTTCCCCCTTTACTTCGCAGACCGTCTCTGCAGGTGTTTCTCCACCTCGGTGGCTGTCGCTGCGCGCTCGTCCTGCGCTCTGGCGGCGCGCCCTCCGCGGCGGCGTCCTCAATTAGTCTCGAGCGAACGCGCATTATCTCCATTGTTTACAAAGTGCCTTGCCTCTCGTTAAAACTTCTTTGACGCCGCCAACGCCACTGCTGGTGCCGCAGCGTCGGCCCAACGCCTCCCAGGAATCCGCCGCCGCCGCCGCCGCCGTGCAGTCACTGCTGTCGCTTTCTCCACCGCCGTCACTGTCTCCGTTGCCGGCACCGACTACCACACCGACACCGACACCGTCACTGACGCAGACACAGACAGACCCAGGCAGACCCAGGCAAACACAGGCAGACACAGGCAGACACAGGCAGACACAGGCAGACACAGGCAGACACAGGCAGACACAGGCAGACACAGGCAGACACAGGCAGACACAGGCAGACACAGGCAGACACAGACAGATACAGAC
Organism: Gryllus longicercus; assembly: GCA_038098605.1. NCBI lineage: Eukaryota > Metazoa > Arthropoda > Insecta > Orthoptera > Gryllidae > Gryllus > Gryllus longicercus. The sequence continues at coordinate 20,093 of JAZDUA010001094.1, forward strand.
AGGTACAGACAGACAACGACACAGATACCGACCCTGCCGCTGCCGCTGCGACAGCCACCGACACCGTCACTATTGCCGTCATCGTCAGTGTCCTTACAAACAACGACACTGACACCGTCTCCGTTGCTATTATTGTTACCGAGTCAGTTGCTGTTACAGCCGGAATCATTGTTGCCGTCACCATCTTTGTCCTCGTCACCGTCACCGTCATCGTCGTTATCACCTTCTTGCTACCTCTGGCACCATAACGGCCCCACATCCTCCCCCGCCTTTTTCCCACATTCCCGCCCTGCCTCCATCCATATCACCGCGTCCGCCACCGACTCATCTACCGCAGCCATATCTACTACCTACCGCCATCACCCACGCCCTCCCCACCGCCGAAGCGCCGGGCCGCCGCCCCGCCTCTGCCTTCCTCGCCGCCCCCGCAGCCGCCGCCGCCTTTACCTGCGGGCGCGAGCCGGCGCGCGCGCGCGATCATTAGGAACCTCGGGAGCGGGAGGACCGGCAAAACCCGGCTGCGGAGGCGGCGAAGAGAAGTTTCGTCGGGTCTTCGACGACTCCGCCTCCGCGAACAACTTCCCCGCTAGATGCGATCTCTGGCAGCGCCCGGCGGCGACGGGGCGCGGGGCGGGGTCTCGAGGCTGGAAGGCGGGGGCGGGGCAAGAGGGCGTCGGCGTGCGTCACGGAGTGGGGAAGTGGTGATGCGGGAACGCAGAGAATATTATTTATTTAATAGGTAATTATTACAAACAAATTAGCTTACTTGATCCTATGTGGCTAGGCCGAAGGCCTTTAAGCCATTACAATACCTACATCCCTTCGCGTTCTAATCTTTCGAATTCTGGTATTCACCCCAAATGGTCTCTCCATCGCATCTAAGCCGCGGAAAAGAGACCATAAGGTACGGCTCAGGAAAAAACCCCTGAAGGGGGAAAAACCTGCCGTCAGAAGCCGAGTACAATCTAATCTATCCGACGTTTATTTTAACTATTTATTTTCTGGCGTGGGCGTCCCGCCGTCTCCTTCCAGTGCTTGGCCTCCTCAGCACCTGAAATCAAACAGCGCCAGAGAAGATCGTCCGCACCAGCGGCAGATAATATACTGCGTGAGGTGGGGGTGTGGTGGGTGTTGGGATGAGAAGGATGTGTGATGAAAGGCACGTGAATACGCCTTGGGGAATACGTTTGGGAGAGTTAGTAGAAAACAACTGTTTTATGTGTTATGGCGAGACTTATGGGCTCAGTCAATAGCTAGGGTATCGCTTCATTCGACGAGTCCAACATAGAACTTCGTTGGGGCTGGGACAAGGCAGAGAAATATTTATTTATTTAATAGGTAATTATTACAAACAAATTAGCTTACTTGATCCTATGTGGCTAGGCCGAAGGCCTTTAAGCCATTACAATACCTACATCCTTTCGCGTTCTAATCTTTCGAATTCTGGTATTCACCCCAAATGGCAGAGAAATATATTTAAGGTGAATGGTGAATTATGGTGAATGTTTGGTTGCACGATCAAAAGTAGTAACAGACGTTTGAGCGCAACCGAGACGGGCAGTCAGGTAGAGACAAGAGCAGAGGGTGAGCACGTCGTATCTTGTGGTTCCTGTGGTGCGATTTGCGCCGCAACGAAAGTGGCTTCCTATTAGTCGGAAAGGCTGGCTAAGTCGCACCCGCTGCAGGAACTCAGGACTGCTGGACTGTCGGACTCCTCGTGGCGGCGCCGGGCGGGGAGGCGCGGCGCGTGGGGGTGGGTGGGGGGGAGGGCTTTGCGCTAGACCGTTCGAAGGATCCTTCGATGCCGCCCGCAGCGCGACAGAGCTCGTTGGCAACTCCCTCGAGAACGTCGGTGATGACGTATCCGATTACGCGCATTAAGCCTAACAAGGCTTTCCTGTATACGCGAACGGGTTTGGTGAATTCTGACATTTCACGGCGGAGCTGTATGTGAAGCCGAGATTACGTGTAGTACAGCCAAATTGATACCACGCTTGTGGTTTGTTGGAGCTGACATAAAATCTAGAGGAACACTAATTAATTAGTTGTCTTAAAAGCATCATTATACAAATAAAAATAAAAAACATATTTAGAGATCAGAATACAATAGAATATATTTATAAGAAACACGTATACATTGTGTTATAAAATACGCTTTTCTAAGTATGATTACATTGTGCATTTCTGTATAATCTAAATATCTACTAGCACCGTTACGTTCAATGTAAACTTTCGTGAAAACTCTGCCCATTTTCTTGTAATACCAAGCAACTAGCACACGATATGTGAGAACTAAACACGCCACGTACAACGCAATATTATCAAACACGTCGTCTCAAACTGAAAGCAAAGATGATTATTTTAAGACTCCAAACGGAGCTACAACTCAAACAAGAAGATCGACAGCTCCTGCAAGGCAAGAAAAACCACGTTGCTTTTCTTGTGCTTGAAAAGAACCCTTCACGTCATCAAGTGAAAAGCGAAGAATCTTCCCTCCTAATCGACTTGCCCCGCATAGTCCGTCTTTTCGGCAGTCTCATGACTACCTTTCGTCCTAGTCAGTTCTAAGCATGGGAAGTGCGTTGACACACCGTTGACATCCCTGGTCTTCCTATTCAAAAATTCTCTTTTCGGGCCTCTAGTTATTTTGGCATTCCCGTCTAATTCCACATTTGGGTGTATATATTGTCCTTTCTTGTCCATTCGGCTATAGGTTGCTGTAAATTCCGGTGTATACATTTTTTTCTTTTACTTGTCATTGATGTGCGACTTCGAAACTTCCCGATGCTCTTACAACATTCGATTCTCATTTGTTTCCTACAATACGCTGCCGAGTGCCGCTGTTTCCTCTTACACCGTGTCTATTTTCTAGGCACCATTGACCGTCTTAGGGGGATTAGACGATCAACTGAAGTCATTGCAGTGGCCATGACCGTCAGGTACTAGGGTTCGAGAACCGATGGTGGCAGGGTTTTCGGTATGAGCTAGTTAGCTTGGTCACGTTCAGCTGCTGCATGGAGGAGAATTCTACCGGACGGCTGCTTTGATAGCAATTTTTCCACGTTTTCTCCTATCAATACCAGGCGAATGCTGGAGCAGTACCCTAAAAACGGTCCAAGGATTACGCGTGATGTTTCCTTCCTCTTCCTTTGCGTATTTAACACCTTACTTACATGCACTGCACTACCACATATGCCAGGAGAATAGATGGGAGCGTAGAGTTTTTGCGTTTGTCTCGGTGGGGCGGTGTTACGATTGTGGGTGATACCTGGTTAGGGAAACCCTCGCTAACTAACGTAGGTTGGCGCCGGATCTCGCCAGCCAGTGTCGGAAGATCATCCCCACTTCCTGCGATAACAGACATGCACTACTCTTATGAGACTAATGACCTTAGCAGTTCACGCGTCGGGAACCGCTAATCAATCAATCACCCGAACCCAAAAGGTCATGCCCCTCTTACGAAAACGCATTTGTGAACATGACGCCAAACCGCATTATTTCGCATCACCACAATACTACCTCCACATCATTCTATGGACTCCTTCCAACCCATTCCTCTCTCGCAACTGTCTTCACATCCGTTCTTCCAACTTCCCAGCGGTACCTCCTCGCAGCCATCACCCGGCCTTCTTCGCGGCCTCGCCGTCGCCCAGCGGCGCTCCTGCCTCCACTCGCAAGACGCGCGCGCCGTGGCGCGTATCCGCTCGCAGGCGGCGGCGGCGGGCGGCAATCCATTCACGTGCGCTATCGACGGCGGGCGGGCAGGCGGGCGGCGGCGTCGGCGTCGGCGGCGCGGAACCGGGCGCCGCGCGCCACGATAGTGGCGCTGTGATGGAGCGCCGGCTAAACACCGCGCCGCGCGGAAAAACGCCGCCTTCGCCAAAGCTGTCACCCCGCCGGTTGCGTCCTCACGCGGGCCTTTGCCGAAGCGGGTACGTTTCCCTCACCCTCGCCCTCGCCATTGCCCCAGTTCCTTGTCCTCGCCCTCACACTCGTTCCTTGTCCTCGCCCTCGCCCGCGCCCTCGCTCTCGCCCTCGCCCTCGCCCTCGCCCTCGCCCGCGCCCCCGCCCTCGCCCTCGCCCGCGCCCGCGCCCTCGCCCGCGCCCACGCCAGCTCCCGCGCCCGCTCCCGCGCCCGCTCCCGCGCCCGCTCCCGCGCCCGCGCCCCGTTGCCCTCGCCCTCTCTCTCGCCCTCGAACTCACTCTCGCCTTCACCCTAGACCAAGCCCTCGCCCTCTAGCGTTTTATGACGACGCTGATTTTGACGCTTCTCCACCTATACCTTCTTTCCTTCCTCCTTCTCATTTGATTCCACATTTGATTGTGTGTAAATCAACTTTTCCGAAACCAATCAAAAATTACTATCGCTATATTTATAATATTAAAATATTCAAAGCCACTGTTAACGAGAACAATTTTCGATCATCTCTCATTTTTGGTGTCACTTGTGAGTTGATATTTTTCATTTCTTCGGTATATCTCAACTAATAGTTATTTAGTGGTTAATCTCTCCTCTCCTTCCTTTTTCATGCACCATTCTTAGTTATCATTTTGAATATTATGTATTACACGCAATTATTTATTAACTACAAATAATTTTAGGAACACACCTCGTTTCTTCGCCCCTTTTTGCAATCTCATGTTTATTGTGTATTCTTCTGAGACTCAACTTTACTTTGCAACAACCCCCGTATCAGCTGTCATCTCCGCAACCTCCAATATTCTCTCTTAGCACGTGCCCGCTCCTTGCCTTGACAGACACCTCACCTCCAATACTTTCGCCGACACTCCCGACCTCCACTTTACCGTCACCACTCACATCTCACACGACGACGCTGGCACCTCGCTTCTACCGCCGTCATCTCTGTCATCTTTACCACCTCGCGCACTCCCTCTTAACACCCCAACCCAGCCCCGCCTCCGCCCCCTGCCCGCCGTGCCCCGCCCCGCTCCCGCCCGCGTCCGCCCCGCGCCTGCATCCCCCTTCTCGCCCTTCCCTGCCCCGACACCGCCACCCCCGCTCCTCCCCGCCTCGTCACTGCCCCGCACCACCGCGACAGAGCCGTCGGGGCGAGGTAAAACGCATTGCTGGCTCCGGCGGCAGTGGCAGCAGCGGCGGCGGCGGCGGCGGCGGCGGGAGCAGCCGCGAAACTCCCGTGATGATGGAACGGAAAACGAGGAGCAGAAAGTGTCAGATAAAGATGTAAAATGGAGCCAGATACTAAATAAATAAAGTGCAGCGTTGTAAAAGCGCGGATGGCGAGGCGAGGCGCGAAGCGGCGTGGTGCGTGGTTGGCGCGAGGCGACGTGGCCCCGGGGGGTGGGGTAGGGTGGGCGGGGTAGAACAGCTCGAGTGGGCGGGTGAGACGCGGCGGAAAAAAAACATAGCTGGGAGACGAAGGGCGGCGAGTTGCTTGGTGGAGAGAGGCGAGATGGAGACTGGCGTGACGAGGCGAGGCATAGTGGGTGCGTAGGAAGATTCTTCATGGAGACAGGGTGGGGAATGATCTAGTGGGATTATGTATGGTGAATCGTGGTGGACGAGCCATGACATGGAATGACATAGCGAGGAGATTTACTGTGGGGAAAGTGCGTGGCGGAGAAGTTGCGTGGCGGGAATATTCATGTTCGTAATGTTCGTGGCGGTAATGTTCGAGATGGAAATGTGAATAGGTAGGAGCGTGGCGAGATGATTATGGCGGGATCGTACGTGGCGCGAATGTGCGCACTTAAGAGGCGTTTGGTGAGTATGTTCGTGATGGAAATGTTTGTGGCGTAAATGTGCTTGACGGGAAAGTGTGTGGCGATAAGATAGTGGCAATATGGTGCATAGTGGTATGGTGTGTGGCGAAAATGTGCGCGATGGGAATGTGTTTAGTAGGAATGTTCGTGGCGACAATGTTCGTGGCAGGAATGTTCGTGGCAGCAATGTTCGTAACAGGAATGTTCGTCGCAGGAATGTTCGTGGCAGGAATGTTTGTGGCAGGAATGTTCGTGGCAGGAATGTTCGTGGCGAGAATGCCCATGGTGGGAATGTTCGTGGCGGGGATGTTTGTGGCGAGACAGGACATCACGGGAAGGTGCATGGCGAGAATTTGCATGACTGGAATGTCCGCGGTGAGATGATGTTTGGTGTGAATGTGCACGGCGGCCCCGTACGTTCTGTGAAGTTTTCTAGAGAGTGGCGAATGTATATAGCGGAAAGTGGTGCGGCGGCGGGGAGCGGGCTGGGGTTAGGCAGGCTGCCGAAGCGGCGATGTGGGCGGTGCGGGGGGGGGGGGGGGGGGCAGACGGCGCAGCTGCGAGAGAAGGTGACAGGAGAACGCCGCCTGTGGAAGCGCAGACGGCGCCTTCGCGAACCGAGAAGGGGTTTACATATATAAATGCATAAAAAACATAGGGGTGATTTACGAATGGAGGGGAGGAGGAACGCGAAGGGCGCGCGAGATGGAGCCGCGAGCGGTGGAGGGGAGGAGGTGGGAGAGGAAGGGAGGGGGTGTCAGGGTTGCGACATTCCACCGCGGCGTCCTCGCTGTCAGGCGTACGTCACTGCGCGGAAATGAACTTGTAGTTTCTATAAACGTAGCGCTGAAGTATGCTGTATTTTTGAATACGTTTCTGACAGGTCTTGTTTCCGAGTTGGGTTGAAATGTTTGATTTCTTTCACGCTGTTTTATTTCCTTCTCTTTCACTACGGCTCATTATTTTCTTGTGATTTGGCAAGTTTTTGAATTTGTTCCGTTAAATATTGCACGACATCTATGTTCTTGTAGATTTGAAAGAAGCAGCATTGATGAGTTCCGTTACTACAATAAATCTACGAAGAAATGCTTAATGAGCAAATGTAAACCTACAGATTTCTTTTCTCTCGATTTCGTTAATTTATACAACTTTTTTTTTACATTTTTGAAACTCATTTATTACTGTTCATTTGAGACACCGCACAATGTTGCATATTCTGTATCTTCTCAGGCGAAGCTTGTTACATTTGTATACACTTACTATTTCACGAAGTCAGTTTATTTCGTTTCCGACTGCTCTGATTAATTATAATACTGATTTTATAATGCAATAGAACAATGAAACAAGTCGAACGTTCAGTCACTAAACAATGTTCTTTAATCAAGGTTACATTTAATCCAAAATATCCGGTGATGCAAAGCTTTAACACAGGTGTGTCCAGCTGTCCCATTGCACGTAAAGGTTTTCGATTGGTTTTGTGGTAACGTTTACCTACCGATACGTCATGTTCACAGTCTTTCGCAACCCGAACAGGAACGTTTAGTCATGATGTAAAGTCATTTGGTAAACAACTAGGTGATTGATCTCCGCTATACGGGTTACAATCGGTTACAACGAGCTAAATTAGCTCTTGTAATAGAGTACTTGTACCATGAATCCGGGGAGTGGGCGATTTAAATGTCAAACGGTTTCTCTGGTCTTTATTGTCGTGTTAGTCTTTTTTCTGTTGAATCGACAGGTTAATTAATGTCAACCATTTGGCGTTTACACCTTCCCTTTTATTTCTGAAAAAAAAAAACTCTGTCGCACTAAAACAAAATGGGATTTTTTAATGCCAATTAAATATTATTTTCATGTGTCTATTCCAGTGAAACGAATGGTGTCACGGTAAAACGAACTTACATCGGGAAACGTTGTTGAATAATGCCAATTGCATTTGCATTTTGACCTCTGATCTTCAGAGTGCTAGTAAACCGACTTTATGAACACCGACAGCGAAGGCAAGGCGATTCAAAACAGCCACGAAGAGTACGAAAAGAAACGTTGCCCTCGGAAATTGTCTTCGATGGAGACACTGCAATAAAAACGCTGTTGAATTTAGGAGCCACAGGCATAATGAGAGTTGTAGGTACCAATGTAACCGTCTTGAAATACGAAACGCGGGGATTTTACGTTTGAAATATGCTTGTAAATGTATGCTAATTCTCGCGCAGAGCAATAAAAACCTACAACATTGCCTCGGAGGCTTAGCGCTACTTTCCTGCGTAATAAAGCCCCGACTTACATTTATGAAGCCTCGTAATTGAAGGTGTACAGGACGAGAGGACAGGATGCGGTGGAGGTGCAGGCAGAAGGACCGAGAGAGAGAGAGAGAGAGAGAGGGGAGGGAGGGAGGGAGACGAAGACAGCGACAGCGAGAGTGAGAGGGAGGGGGCAGGTTTTTATCCTAAGGGCCTGTGCGGATGCGAAACTGATTTCGCTCCTCGCCTTCCCACCCGCCACTTAAAGTAAACGTCCAGTCTTTCTCCTTTTTCTGATTAGCCGCGCTACATAAATACCCAAGGTTTAGGGGAAGCATTCTTAACTTTTACTGTAGTGCCGCAAAGCCTGCAGTTTTCCCAGCCCTGATCCCACGGCATAAAAAGCGAAAGAGCAGAGATGAAAACACGCGGCCCAGACGCACCCGCGGCGCGGCGAGGCGCGGCGCGGCGCGGCGCGGTCTCTGGGGAAGCGCGCGCCCGGGAGGCGAAAGGAGGAGAGGAGGCGTAGGTGGAAGAAGAGAGGGGGAGGACACTCGCGAAACGAAAGCCGCCGCCGCCGCCGCCGTGCGCGCGGAGAGAGGTCGACGCCTGCGGGACGCGGGGGTGGCGGGGGAGGGGTGGAAAGCGGGGGACGCGGCCCGGAATTGGGTTCTTTAACGACAGACGGAGAGGACGCGGCGGCGGGCCTCGGGCGCAACACGGCGAAACAAAGGGCGAAGCGGGCGGCCCGCCCCGCCCCCGCCCCCGCCCTCACCCCCACGCCTTCCCTCCAGCGGCCACCGGCCTGTTGTCCTCGGCTCGGCTCTCCTACCCACCCCCGCGTCCGTCGTTTGGGCAGGCGGCGCCCTGCGTCCACCGCTGCGCCCGCGCACCTCCCGCCCTCTACCCGACAGCGCGGTGACCTCCGCTCACCCTTCGCCCGCCCCCTCCATCGTTACGCTTGCGTCACCCTACTGCTCTGCATTGGCCGTCACCCTGACCTCTCACACTGCTCCCTCCCCCCCCCCCCACCATTTCTCATGCGGTCTCCTTACCCGCTGCCTCTCGTAACGCTCACTCTAACATTAGGCTTTTCCTCCCTCTGTCGCCTTTCTTACCATCGTTTCCACGACCCATTCGTCTCCATCGTCTTTCCCGCCCCGGCTCCCTTTGTTCCTGCAAACACAGCATTCCTCCGAACAGTGGTGCGTGAGACAGACGTGTCGCAGCTCGGATGCATAAACGAGACAGCAACGGCAACATAATTTCCATTTCCCCTCCTCCCTCCCCTCTTCTTCGTACCCTCCCCTCCCCTCCCCTCCCCCGGCCAACAGCGGCCCCGCGCGTCACCGCCTCCTGTAACGCCTCCCTTGCGCCGTATTCATTAGGGTCAGTCTCTTACAAATAGGGCTGCTGTTGCGACGACAAAATAAACGCGTTTGTCGCTGCGCCGCCGGCTGACACGTTTCCGCGAGGCATAAAAAGAACCCCGCGCGCGCTGCCCCGCCCCGCCCCGCACCGCCCCGCCCCGCACCGCCCCGCACCGCACCGCCCCTCCTTACCTCGTCCTAGGGCGCACCGCCCTCGGCGGGGCGCGTCGCGTCGCGGCTCGCCCGCCTCCGCACTTGCCCCCACGCCCCGCTCCTCATCGCTCGCCTTGCACTGGCTCTTTCTCCAACCCTCTTTACCCCGCTCCGTCCCGCTCCACCTGCCACGACCAGCTCTGCCCTACTTGCTTCGCCATCGTTCTCTGTCCCCCACTACCGCCTCCAATTGGACACTACTTCACCTCACTCCATTCCTCTTTGTCCCGCTTCGTGTCCCTCTGCCCCGCGTTGCTGTGCGTCGCTTATCCACACACCACCCCGCCCCGTTCCTCCCCGCCATTTCCATTCTTTCCCACTGCGTCCTCGCACAGCCTCGCCACATTCCATCCGTCTCTATTCATTCACACTGTCTCCCATTTCAGTCCACTCGAACCCGCTTCATTCTTCTTCGCCTCGCTCCGTCCGACTCCGTCCCACTCCGTCCCACTCCGTCCCGCTCCGTCCCGCTCCGTCCCGCTCCGTCCTGCTCCGTCCCACTCCGTCCCGCTCCGTCCCACTCCGTCCCTATCCGTCCCACTCCGTCCCGATCCGTCCCGATCCGCCTTGCCTCACTCCACAATACATTACCGCACTCCCTTCCCCACCGCTCTGCTTGACCAGACCCGCCCTTTCCCATTCCTTCCCATTGAGTCCCACTCCGCACAGCCTCCCGCTCTGACCCTTTCCTTCCTATCCTACTTGTCCAGACTCAGTCATTCCCCATTCCACTTCGCCCCGCCCCATGCATCCCTCCGCTTCATTCATTCCAGCCCCGCCTAGCCTCGCTCTGCCTCTTTCCTCCCAGCTCTACTCCATCGCTGCGTCCTTCGCCCTGCCCCGCGCAGCGCCGCCCCGCTTTGCCCCGCCCAGGTTGCTCGGCCGCGCACTGCAGACCACGCCCCGCTCCACCCCGCCCCTCGCTGCCCCGCCCACCGCCCCTCTGCCCCTCGCTGAAACGCCCACTGCCCCTCCGCCCCCGTTGCCCCGCCCACCGCCCCACCACCCCTCCGCTGCCCAGCCCACCGCCCCTCCGCCCCCGCTGCCCAGCCCACCGCCCCTCCGCCCACCGCCCCTCCGCCCACCGCCCCTCCGCCCACCGCTGCGTTTCGTTGTTTCCGCGCCGGCCACAAGGCCTCCGGTCACCGCGTCCTTCGACCCACGCTGCTCTCGAAACTGCTTTTAATTTGCTGCTAATTAAGATGTCTGTGCGGTGCATGCGAAATTGCATTACATTTACATCCATTGTTCCCTGTGCGTTGTCTGTGCTACACTGAGAGAGTATCGGCGAGGTCATGGAAAGATCATACCGTAAACTGGATAATATGAAAGACGTGGAGAGTCATACGACTCGAATGTTATTGTGTAACTCCGAAATGTAGCTTTGAAAGTTCACTACTACTTATTTTTATGTAGTTTCATTTAATTCGTGTTTGTTTCGGATTGTTTTGGTTTGTTGTTAGAATGTGATGAAATGTTTTCTGAAGTGGTACTAAAACCAGAGTTTCAATCAAGCATTGCAGATAAACCACGACGAGTAGAGTTTGGAAACACTGAAATTCGTAAATTAAAAATAAATATTTGTTCTGCTTTCGACCTATGCGTGAATATGCAATTGCATAAAATGTTATTGAGTTTTGGAGTAACCACAAATAAAGCAAGCAGCTGTACTACAATGCAGCAATTTACTCTGAAGTGAGTTCTGAAAACATCTATTTGTCGCTGAAATTAGTTTGTATTTTGGTTGAATTTTATTCTATTTGTGTCAGAAAGCCATTATAGTTGAACGACTTGCATCAAACAATAATAGAAACAGAGATAATTCAGGGAATTTTAGGGAACAAATCTAAAATGTTAGTATTGTCAGATTATTACAAAATCAGAACACAAAAATATTTTTGTACATTTATTCATGAATTAGACAAGTTTTGCACATTTCATCAAAATACCACTTTATAGACTCCTAACACAAAAACCTCTCCATTATAATTTACTATTTCTAAAAATTGCATCTGAATGTTCTAAAAATAGTTTTTTACACTATTCATCGTTTCCGACATTTTTTCTCTAATTACGAATCAATATTCCAATAATGATGCATTTCTTTGAGTTAAACTGAAGAAGATAAGATATTGGTCTCAAAAAATAATTAATTGCTATATTTTTCAGAGGGAAGATAACTGTTGTTTCCAAGGGCAAGGTAGTTCAGTAATTACTTTATTTAGTTTATATATTTTAAATAGGTAATTAATTTCAAATACTATATTAATTTCTACAGGTGTTCGTTTCAAAATTTTGGTAAGATATTGTAACACTAACGATTACCTGTGGAATCGATTAGCGACCCTGCCACTAGCTCAGATCGGTGATGGAAGGAACTGTTACACAGTACAAGAGAAACACAACAGAAATAAACACTTGTTCACTGGTAAAATGATTCACTTTATTCCTGAGCAAAAAAAAATAAACAAAGTTGCACCAGGGAGATTACAATTCTTACACTAACAATGGAAAAGAAAAATTATAGAGAAAGAAAATTAGGCATGTTAGTAATTATAGAAAAAGACTTATAACTAGGAAGAAGGTCAACTTATTACAAATAATATTTACAAGCGTTACAGAATGATAATTTGACGTGCCCAAGCACATTACTGCGTTACATAAGTTTTGTAGATGAATACCCGTCAGGTCATTAACCTCGTAGGGTCCTTTGTGTGCCCAGGCGGGGCCCTCGGCCGGCGTCTGGATGGAAGGAGGGCGGCGGCCTTGGGCGAGGGGGGCGGCGGCGGCCGTCCCTCACCCCTCTTGGCGCGTGGCGTCAGCTGAGCGGTCCTCCGGTCATTCAACCAGGGGAGGCGATGTCCCGGGCGAACTGCCCGCGATGTCTAGGCGACTAGAAGTTCTTGAAGATTCTGGCAGAACTGGTTGATACTGGTTGATACTGGCAGAACTGGTTGATACTGGTTGATACTGGTAGAAGTCGGGCGATTTCTATCTCCGGAACGTAGTAATCAGCCTAATGTCTCTTTAATTTTTATAACATAACTTCGGAAAGTCTAGCGACAAATAATTCCCGCCCCAGAGAAACAATTTTTCTCTACCCCCTTTTTAAACGCCACAGAGGTCTACTTGCCTCTCCCCGACGAATAAATCCCACCCCCGAGAAGTAATTTTCTCAATTGTTGTCAGCTAGTAGCTCTCGCTCCTTCCGAAATCTTTCTAAATCTTTCAGAGACAAACTGGCCTCTCCTCGACGAATAATTTCCTCCCAGAGAAGTAATTCTCTCCCGACTCCCGTCAGCCCAAAACTCAAATCAAATCTGATAATTTCTAAGTTCGGCAGAGCTGAACTTGCATCTGACCGAAAAATATTCCCCCCCAAGAGAAACTTCTGCCCCGACTGTTCCGTCTAAAAATCAAATCCCTTCTGCCGTTCTCTCCGTTGAAATCGCACCAGGTTAGCTCTTCTCCCCACCTCAATTTCTTACGTGTCCTAGTTCCCTTTGATAGCAGTGTCGCTATTGGTCAGAAGTTGTGTCGCAGTGAAACATTCTAACCCAATCGCAGCGTGAGAAGCGAAGGAAATTTTCACTCTTTGTGTGGGCTGCGAGCATGCGGGCTGTTCTCGAACCTTCTAGAAATCTAGCCCTCGCTTGCGTAGGGGGGCGCGTTCGATGACGGAAGTATTGCTCTGGGCTCCCCCGAAAGTGGGTGGTCTCGAAATCTGCAGCTGGCTCTGAACACTTGTACAGTATCTGTCAACAGCAGTCCTCCAAACGGCCTGCTTAATGGAGAGGAGGCGGTAATGGCCCACGCGATAAGTGAGACTACGCGTGCATTGCAATCTGTTTAAGCTCCCGGTAGAATTCTGGGTGGTCCGAGTTTGTTATATTTAATTTTTCCAGCATGAATTTCGTTTCGAAAAGTATGACGAAATCGGTTTCGCTACAATATTGAAGATTACCGTACCACTAATGCGAAAGAGCAATTTATTGAATCATCATTTTTAATATAATTTAACTAACAAAAAGTAATATTATTCTGCTTGAGACGCAAAACTTTAAAGACGGCTTGTTTTTACGTATGCATCTTGTTTTTTGTTTTTTATGAACCCAAGTGTTGTCAAATTCTTAATTTTTTACATATGTATTCAAAAAATATCCTAGATTTTATTTTTTTAGTAAATCGGTTTCAATGTATTTTTTTAAATTTCATTTTCACAAATCGAATTCTTGGTGAAAATGATACTTTCAACAAAACGATACTGGAAAAGAATGATGGAGAGTGATGAAATACCGTCAGCTCGAAATAGTGAAACAGGTAAAGTCCAAACACGTTTTTCAAAGTTGATTGAAGCTCTTGAGCTTGTTGAGTTCATCTCTGCACACGGAAAGTTTCTAAACGCACACATCTCCTGAAAAAACATTTCACTGTCTCACAAGCGTCTCTCTCCTCCAGCTTCCAGTCACTGACACCTTTACTGTACCTTCACATCCAACTTCTCCACATCCACCTTCTCCTTCACATCCACCTTGTCCTCCACAAGCACCTTCTCCTCCACATCCACCTTGTCCTTCACAACCATCTTGTCGTCCACAACCACCTTCTCTTCCACATCCACTATCTCCTCCACATTCACATTCTCCTCCACATCCACCTTCTCCTCCACATCCACCTTGTCCTCGACATCCACCTTCTCCTCCACATCCACCTTGTCCTCCACAACCACCTTCTCTTCCACATCCACTTTCTCTTCCACATCCACTTTCTCCTCCAAATCCACCTTCTCCACAGCCACAATCTCCCTCACATCCATTTCTCCTCCACATTCACATTCTCCTCCGCATCCACCTTCTCCTCCACATCCACCATCTCCTCCACTTCCACCTTCTCCTCCACATCCACCTTGTCCTTCACATCCACTTTCTCTTCCACATCCACTTTCTCCTCCAAATCCACCTTCTCCACAGCCACAATCTCCCTCACATCCATTTCTCCTCCACATTCACATTCTCCTCCGCATCCACCTTCTCCTCCACATCCACCATCTCCTCCACTTCCACCTTCTCCTCCACATCCACCTTGTCCTCCACATCCACTTTCTCTTCCACATCCACTTTCTCCTCCAAATCCACCTTCTCCACAGCCACAATCTCCCTCACATCCATTTCTCCTCCACATTCACATTCTCCTCCGCATCCACCTTCTCCTCCACATCCACCATCTCCTCCACTTCCACCTTCTCCTCCACATCCACCTTGTCCTCCACATCCACTTTCTCTTCCACATCCACTTTCTCCTCCAAATCCACCTTCTCCACAGCCACAATCTCCCTCACATCCATTTCTCCTCCACATTCACATTCTCCTCCGCATCCACCTTCTCCTCCACATCCACCATCTCCTCCACTTCCACCTTCTCCTCCACATCCACCTTGTCCTCCACATCCACTTTCTCTTCCACATCCACTTTCTCCTCCAAATCCACCTTCTCCACAGCCACAATCTCCCTCACATCCATTTCTCCTCCACATTCACATTCTCCTCCGCATCCACCTTCTCCTCCACATCCACCATCTCCTCCACTTCCACCTTCTCCTCCACATCCACCTTGCTCGCCGGCAGTTTACCCGCAACACGTCTCGAGCTCCAGCGGCGCGCTGCGTGCGTGCCGCTATAAATACACAGCGCGCCTCCTATTTATCTACCTGCGCGTCGCCTTGCTTCCAGGAGCACAGCCGCGGCGCGGGCGGGTGCGGGCGGCGACCACGGGGAGCGCGCGCGGCGCATCGGTGAGAGCGAGGACCTGCGGGGCGGGGAGGGGGGGCGGACGCGTGGCGGGGTTCCCACCGCCCCTTTGATACCTCCACGCTCCCTCGCTCCACTCTCGTGGGCTTCCTTGTTTGAGGCGGGCGGGCCCCAGCGCTGTCTTTACGAGCCCGTGGCCCCGCCCTCCCGCGATCCGACCGGCCGCTGCCTCTCCAGCCGCCCTCTTTAACTTGCTGCGGGACCTCAGTAGGCCACGACCGTTTGAAGCGCGCCCGTTAAGATGAGAAAAGTTTGTCAAAGGCGGCGGGGAGCTTCCGCTCGTCGGCCGCCCCGCCCGGCCCGCCCCCTCCCGCCCGCCTTAGCCCTCTTCACTCGATTCCCTTCGTGTTCCGACCGCGTTGACCCGCTCACCCCTCCCCTCCCTCCTCCCTCTCCGACTCTGCTCTCCCGACCCCGCCGTCTCCCGGCTGGCAGTTGCGTCCTCTTATAAGGACAGCCGAGCCAATAAACACAAGAGCACCCGCCGCAGACGCTCACGCAGCCATGACGACAAAATTCGCACCTGGCACGTGCGCGAGCAAGGGTACTCGCAAGAAGTGTCTAGAATAGTTCCAGGCAATTACCTGCGTCAACGTTGCGTGCGCCCGTGTAAGAGTGTTCGCAAAGCCCCAACTCACCTTCCTCTCGTCCGCTTTTCATCGCGCGGCAAAGAGAGAGGCAGAGTTGTGCGACCTCTGGGAGGGAAGGGGGCGGGGCCGTGGCAGCAAGGCGCGCGTTCCGTCCAGATATTGCAGTTGCAGCAACCCGCAAGGCGGCCGGGTGCGCTGCTCGCCGCCAACAAGCAAGTTTCGCGCTCGAGTTCGTGGGATGTGGAAGAACCCAATAGACACGACGACATCAGGCCGGAGCCGCGAAGTTCATTTTGCCAGATGCTTCCTTTGCGATGATGTTTGGGAAGAGTGATGTCGACGCAGCCTCTCGAAAGCACCACAATGTTGAGTTCTTGCTAGTTCGCGATCTTGAGGTTTGGACTTTCTCTTTATTGAGTTACAAGTTCTGTGGGGTTAATAACATACGAAATCTATTGTTACCCGGTTACGAAAAGAAATGGGTTAAATGTGAGTGTTATGAAGTATTTCTTTGAGTATTTGTAAAAAAGTTGACTACAACTAAGAAAAAGAAATAGTTTGAACTATTTTTTTTAATTAGAGTAAAAATTTTAAAATTATTGTATTGTGCCAATGAGCAATTTTTTTAAAGTTATTGGCATTTTATCTGAAAATATTTATGTGCAGAAACTTCAATAAACTATTAATATAAAATATATCTTTATTTATCTAAAAATAATCCTCGTATCAAGTGAATATAACATTGATTGGAAACATTATAATTGGTATACTAAGATAGTTAAAGATTCTGCGTATGATTGTCTAAGTCAACGCGCGAATTGTCATTTAAATGTTATTCAAGAGCAGTTTGCGTTTACATATTTTGTAAAGTTTAAATTGACATACGGCATGGTGTTATTTGATTTGCTGTTGATAAAATAAAACGCTGGGAATTGTGATTCTATCTCTTGCCGGGATTTTCTATCTGTTAACAAGGTCCAGCAGATACCAATAAGTATTTTGAGAATTATTAACTAATTTAGAACAGACAATTTAAGTTGCGGTAATAGCTGTCGCTTGCATTGCCGGACGTTTTTGCAAAAAAGTATTGGTTATTCTAAATAATATTCTTTCGAACGTGACTAATACCGTCATGTTTCTCTTTGCGCTGGTTTCATTTGGATGACATGAACACTCACTTCAATAATGCGTAATTTCAATGTAATTATCTGGGATTCTCTCTCTCTCTCGTGCGTTAGTCTCCCATTCCCCCTTCTTATTTATACGTACTTGCAATATTGCCGGAGTCTTTTAAAGATTATTGATTTGGGGCATATAGGAATAAAGATCCTACGCATAGGAACGGAATAGTATAGGAAAGGAAGCTTGGCATAGGGTATGAGAACCCTGTCTAAAGTACTGGTTCGACAACCAAATGAAATTGATGGAAGAAATTTGTGAAAACGACCGATCAGAGCGACGGGGCTCTAGAATTGTTAGCTAGCAGACAGCAGGCTCCGAGTTGCCTCCTTAACAAATGTTGAAAATTGAGAAAATAAGAGCCATCTCAAACATGACTTCTAGCACTACAAAGCTTTATTTACAATGTGGGTCTTGCAAATCTATAGGCTGTCTCAGAGTAAATGTAACAAACTTGAAGGGTATGTGAGCAGTCGATGCTAATTAATTTTTCCCCAATGAACATGTGATGGAATATTTCATATAACAAAGTTTCACATGTGGCTTTCGTCTTTGATAGGTTTACATCCCGTATGCGACTCGTGTGTGGCAGGTACACGAAACCTCTGTGTCAGTACGTGTACGTGGCACACACTACTGCACGATGAGTTGCCTAACAATGAGCAAATGTCATATGTGTCACTGCATTTTTATAGATTTCGCACCACATGTTCATTAGCAAAAAAGTGATCAACTTCATCCTGTACATGCCCCAAAAATGTGATACTGTACGTGCCATTGCACACGGTTAAAATATCTGGCCAGACCGTGTGTGTGTCTGTATGTGTGTGTATATATATATATATATATATATATATATATATATATATAGTACTATACTATAGTACTATATATATAGTACTATATATATATACTATATATATATATAGTACGAGCGGATCAGATGGCTGAGATCGCTAAGGCAGTAGTGCCGGAGTGGTCTCGGACCAGAAGATCGCGGGTTCGAGTCCCGCCTCGGGCATGGGTGTATTTATGTGTGTTTGTATGAGTGTGTCGTGCTTTCACCCCTCATTATCATAATCATTTCATCTTTCATACCCCCAGGACTAACAAC
This sequence comes from Gryllus longicercus, assembly GCA_038098605.1. NCBI lineage: Eukaryota > Metazoa > Arthropoda > Insecta > Orthoptera > Gryllidae > Gryllus > Gryllus longicercus. Next base: position 38,348 of record JAZDUA010001094.1, read on the forward strand.
CCTGGGGGATAAAAATCGGATCCAGCTTAATGCTGGTCCCCCCAAAGAAGTGTTCGCAAGCACCTGCCACCGTGATATTAAATGAAAAACTGAGCCACGGTAATTGCAGGTTGCTTGCCCTGCGTGGTCCTAGTTGGCCGAAACGAAAATAATATATATATATATATATATATATATATATATATATATATATATATATATATATATATATATATATATATATATTGTGACATACCTGGTGGTGCCGGGTATCTTCACTGCAATATAACACTAAGAGAGGGTGTCTTTTACGTGAATGGGTCCTTGGATAAGTCGGTGCAACGTTGGGGAAATTATTCATACATAGAAATACAATTATAACAGGATTTATTTTAAATCAAGGTTACTATTTACATAATCAGACACCGTTTTTATACTCCGCCTTGGTACCAAGATTAAGAGTAAAATACAACTTTCATACCTTCGGGGCCCCGATCGAATACCTATGATGTTGGTAGGGCCGCTCGTGCCGACGGGGTTGTCGACCTCTGCTACTGCTGCGGGCCGCCAGCAGCGGATGGCGTGGTACTCGTCCACGGCTGATGCTCCAGCAATTCTTCCCCGACCAGGATCTTGATACCTCGGCTGCGCGCCTTCCTCGAATCACTGTCCATTAGTGGGTTTAATTACTCGACCCGCACCTATTCTGTATACTGGTCACAGTTCTGTACCGCACGATTTCAAGAATGTTCCCTCCGCACCAACTAATAGGAGCGAAAACAATTATTACGCCAACACTCATATTTCACCATGCTGATACTTCTAATGTTCTATTTACACGCCCGTGACATACCACAGTTTCAGATATTTCCACAGTTATTGAATGGGGAGTCGAGCAAAGTGGACTGGTTTGAAATAATCAAGTTTCGACTCTTCCCAAACATTCCTGCCATAGCCCAGGTTAATTAGATTAATTTCGAAGGACCACCCAGATTTCTGTAAAGAAAGAACAGGTTGTAACCACTCTTGCAGATCTGGGACCGCAAGGATGGAGGAGGAAGGAGAGTGCTTGTTACCATGAAAGAGTTGTAGTCTAAAACACGTAAACATATATTCTAAAGACAAAAAAATACATAAAGATATATCTTAAACTATGCGGGAAGAAGGTACAAGGGGTTACAGCACAAATCACAATATGAATATACAAGCTTCTTGAATCTTGCTCAAGTTGATGTGGCTGCGGGCGGCTTAGGCCAGGCCATGCCCAACAGAGGCGGATGAAGTCCAGGGAATTGCCGGTGCCGTGAGCAGCACCACAGAGAACACGGAGAAAACCAGTGAGACACGTAGTGTCGTCAGCACAACTTATAAAACAGTTAATCACAGGTACCACAGACGTGAATACAAAGTTAACTGAACACGTGGCAGCAATAGTTTGTTGAATAGTTAAATCACAGGCACCACGTAATAGTTCGTAAATAGTTAATTATGCAGCTCATGAACATGAACGCATGGCAGGCAGTACAGTTTCATAAATTACAGAACAGTTAATTGTACACGCCACATAAACGTGAATACGTGACAAGCAGTGGAGGCGCAATAGTCACCAGCACGTGAGTTGAGCGTAGACGGCAAGAATGGCCGCCAAGTTGAGGCAGCGGCATGCATAGCATGGGGCCCAGGTGATGACGCCAGGAGCGGCTCCGTCCGTCCGTGCAGCAGCAGGCTCGGACAAGCACGGAGAAATCGCTGCGAGGGGAGCAGCATGCAGTATGTCTGCCCATGAGAAGCGACAGAGCAATGCAGAGTGTGCACACCGCAAGGAGGGCGGCACAAGACTCATCCGCTCAGCAGGAGGTCGGACGAGTGCAGTAGGCACGCCGCGGAGCGGCGCGGAGCACGTCTGTTCAGCAAGGAGACGAGACGAAGACTGATAGACACGCCGCGGAGCGGCGCGGAGCCCGTCTGTTCAACATGAAGACGAGACGAGAACTGATTTTTCTTCCGTTGCAACGCCGCACGGCGAGAGCGGTTGCGCCGCCGGCGTGTCGTGTGCAAACGAAGTCTTTCCAGGAATCCCAAGCGCGGTGGTGGGGAGCCTTGGCAGCGTCAGAGAGAAAATTCCAGAAGTTCCCGGAAGGCCTTGCGTCGGCCAGAGGCGGCGAGGCGGGAGTGGGGGAACCGTCGGCCGCGTGGAGCGGCGGCAGCTTGCAAGCACCGGCGAGGGGGCAGCCCCCCTCTCCGGCGTGAGCACTCAGGGAAGGGAGCGCTGGCGGCCGCCGCCCGCGGGCAGCGCAGCGGTGCGGTGGCAGCTGGTATCATCAGCTGCGTGATGCGAGAGCAGAAGAGTGCCGTGAGCTGCTGTACTCTGCTGGCAGGAGGAGAAATTAATACAAGGCATTGGCGGGGGGGAGCGGCAGGCAGGCCGGCTCCCGAGGCAGCCGTTAGCATGTAACGACTTGCAAGAGTATTGCGCCATGACGCAAGCAGAGATTTCCAGGAGGCACAGCTGCACGGTTTCTGCCGTGCGGTGGTGGGGGTTTCCAGCGAAGCGAGTCGGTTGCATGATGTGGCGTGAGAGGAATTCCGAGTAGCGAGGCACTGCCACACGTGCTCTGCAGGCTTACAGGAAACATGATTGCGAGAAATTGCACCATTGTTTTAGAACTTCAGAGTTGCATCATTGTGTAAGAGCTTCAAAAGATGTACGTCTTTATAAATGTATAAAAAAAATATAATTATAAGAATAAAATATAAAATATAGCTTGCCCTGACATACACCCCCACAGAACGATTAGGTCGTTCGACAAAAAAGATGTTAGGGCAAGCTGGGTAGTCAGGTATAAGATGGGAGTGGTAGGGTGTATGGAGATAGCCGTTGGTAAGGAAGGTATAATAAACCTTAAACAAGTAGGCACCTCGAAGAGGTGGCAAGTGCGATGGCACACGATGTAATAAAGTACAATGACATAATACATAATAATACAATAGTTTTGGATCAGCACTAAATGACTGCAAAATGTTGCCATAGCGAAACTAATAAGGCATATCTCGGATGAGATGTTGTACCTCGGAGAGGTTGCAAAGGCAAAAATCTTAATGACTAACATATCTAGAATATAATGAATTAATTTTACAGCTAACAAAAAATGATAAACAAAATGACTCTAAATAACTAACACTAAATAACTATGAATTACCTATGTTTAAATTACGACACAGCGAATCTTACAGCTAACAAAACAACAAACAACTAACTACAAACAACCAATAGAAAATAACTGTGAAAGACGTGTACTAATCATGAATGGGTAGAGGACACAAGCGATGGATGTGCCTCACAAAGGAGCCTGCCTTGGTTTGAACTTGTACAGTTCGAGTGCGGCCATCACGACCGGGAAAAGTTTGGGTGATTACCCCTAACCTCCACTCAAGAGGAGGGAGATTGTCATCAATCAACAAAACGGGAGTGCCCGATTTGATGTTGGGAGAGACAGCTGTCCATTTGGAGCGTTGTTGAAGGGATAACAGATACTCCTTCGTCCAGCGCGTCCAGATGTTGGCAAGTGCATTTTGAGTTTGATTCCAATGACAGCGTACAGATTGCTGCTGTAGTGCATTGGGATCGGGCAAGGCTGTAAGAGGTCTGCCAATTAAGAAATGAGCAGGCGTGAGATAATTGAACTCAGCTGCATCATCCGTAGGACGTATGAGAGGTCTGGAATTTAAGATTGCCTCAACATGCGTGACAGTAGTTAGCAATTCTTCATAAGAAAGCACGGCTTCGCCTATTTCACGTAGCAAGTGACGTTTTAGGATTTTGATGCCGGCCTCCCAGATACCGCCAACATGAGGGGACCTGGGTGGAATGAATGTCCAATCAATGGAGGAATTAGAACAAAAATCAATAATTTGCTTTTGAAAGGCTAAAGATTTGAAAAGGTTGTAAAGGGCATGCAGCCGTGAATTGGCTCCCACAAAGGTGGTAGCGTTATCCGAAAAAATCTTAGTTGGAATGCCGCGACGTGATACAAATCGCTTAAGGGCCATTAAAAAGGCTTCTGTAGTTAAAGAGGAGACTATTTCGATGTGTACGGCCTTGGTGACCATGCACACGAAAAGTGCAAGATACACCTTGGTGCGGGATTTGCCGCGAATTCCGTGTCTAAGCCAAAAATGCCCTGTATAATCCACCCCCACAATGCCAAAGGTGGGAGATGGGGTCACACGTATAGCTGGGAGGTTTCCCATAAGCTGTTGTGCTGATGTAGGAGCATGGCGAAAACATGTGATACACTTACGTATCACAGATTTGATTGTCTTCCTAATAGAAAGTATCCAATAGGATTGTCGCAAATGGACGGTTAGAAGCTGAACATTGGCATGTGCCAGTTTCAAGTGGGCGTCATTAATAAGTGCCCTAGTGAAGTGATGCTTGGAAGGTAAAATTAGAGGGTGGAGAGTGTCGAAAGACAGCTCGGCCTCTGAGATTCTGCCACCTACACGCAGGCAGCCATCATTGTCAATAAAAGGATTGAGCGAAAGGAGGCCACTGCTAGAGGGACATGTGGCTCCGTCGTTGAGCGCCTTGAACACAGGGAGAAAGGCATGATGTTGTACGATTTTGATGCATGTTAATTTTGCATGATTAAGCTGGTGAGCAGAAAGAGAATTAGTGGATTTAGTGGAATCCGAAGCTAGTTTTGACTTGGCGGATTTAAGACATGTGATAAAGTGAAGAACATATGCCATAACGCGAAGTGATTTTTGAAAGGAACTGTAGTAAGAGCATACTCTTTCGTTCAGGTACGAGTCGCAAGGCTTGCAGAGTAGCACAGGTGCGTTGTTGACAGTTACAGTAATGCCATTTGGCCATGAGGCTGACTCAAGAGTTAAGAATTGTGGACCGTGCCACCAGATATCTGAATTTAACAAATCTTTGGGCTTGACGCCACGTGAAAGTAAATCCGCAGGATTAAGAGAAGATTGAATGTAACGCCAAGTGAAGCCGTTTGCATTCTCCCTAATAAACTGTGCACGATTACGCGCAAACACATTGCCCTTGAGGGGTGGTGAGTGAATCCAGTCCAACACTATCCTGGAGTCAGTCCACAATAGGACAGCATTGGGAGAAAGCTCATGAGAAAGAATTTTAATAGTTTTAATCATAAGCTTGGTCAGAAGGACGGCAGCACAGAGCTCTAAGCGAGGAATGGTTAACGCGGTGTCATCCTTACACTTCATATTAGAGGGCACTACCTTGGATTTGGCACAGAGTAAATTTACAGTATGTGTACCGTGCTCATTAACAGAGCGTACGTAAATCACTGCTCCGTAAGCTGTCAGGCTGCTGTCGGAAAAACCATGCAATTCAACGGAAGAGTAATCAGATGGCAGAATGCATCGTGGAACATTAATCGTAGGTATGTCAATTAATGACGTAAAGACTTCTTGCCATTTAAGGGCGATATCAGGTGGGAGTGATTGATCCCAATTGAGGGAATAATCCCAGAGTCTTTGAAATAACAGTTTGCAAACAATTATACAGGGGGCCAATAGGCCTAGTGGATCGAATAAAGAACATATCACAGACAGCATAGTTCTTTTAGTAAACTTTGTAACATTAAAATTGATTTTGTGTGACAGCACTAGGGTGAACATGTCAGTGACAGTGTTCCAAGAAATACCTAAAGTGGATACTGCTTCGGGGGCCTTGGACTCGAAAATTTTGTGGCCTGACTTGGCCAGCAAGTGATCTGGAAGATCTGACAAAACAGACTTGTCATTCGAAGCCCATTTACGTAAAAGAAAACCACCCTTTGCCAACAAACTGTTTAATTCAGAGATAGTTTGCTTGGCAGCATGTAGGTTGGGAGATGAATGTAAAAAATCATCAACATAAAAATTGGACGTTAGCAGATGTGAGCCCATGGGGAAGTCAGTGCCTTCGTCAGTAGCCAGCTGATGCAAAGTGCGAACAGCAAGAAAGGTGGCTGGTTTTAAACCATACGTCACCGTAGTTAAGACAAAATCCTGAATAGGTTGAGAGGGAGAGTCCCTCCATAAAACACGTTGTAGGTTCCAATCAGATGGGTCTACATTAACTTGGCGAAACATCATTTTAAGGTCGGCAGCAATGCCAATTTTGTGAATTCTAAATTTAAGTAAAATATCAAAGAGATCGTCTTGGATTTTGCTACCATTTAATAGCGCATCATTGAGGGAAATACCAGTAGTGGTTTTAGCTGAAGCGTCAAACACAACCCTAGTTTTAGTAGTAGAGCTGGAAGGTTTGAACACTGGATGATGAGGAATGTAATAACTGATAAGACTGTCACAGCTGGGTGCTGGTTGCATATGTCCTAATTGAATATATTCGTTAATAAACTCATGGTAGTCCTGCTTTAATTCGGGATCCCTTTCAAGCCTTTTTTCAATTGCCAGAAAGCGTTTAATCGCCTGAGGTTTGGAGTCGCCTAGTGAATTTAATTTGGAATTAACAGGGAGCTTGACCGAGTATCTGCCAGAGGCGTCCCTCGAGTGAGTAGCTACGAAGTGAGATTCTGCTATTTCCTCCTCATGTAAAATTGGATGGAGAGGCGAGACTTCCTCTACCTCCCAAAAGTGTTTGATCTGATCAGGTAACTCAAAGGGCGTCTGAATCAGATTGCAAGGGGCTTGCGAGGGCGCAGTGGAGCGTGGGGTGCGACCCGCAACAATCCAACCTAATTTGGTGTGCTGTAGCACAGGATAAACACCATCGGATCTGGTTAGCTTATCTGGCAGTAAAATGTCAAAGAAAACATCCGCACCAAGCAAGAGATCGATGGGTTTAATATTATCAAAGTGAGGATCTGCATAGACTAGATTTGCGGGCAAATTCCAATTGTCGCAATTAAAACTATGTGAAAGAGTGCCAGGAATGCTATGCACAATTGAACAATTTATCTTACAAGACCAGCTATCAGGAACATTACAAGGTCTAATTGTTAAAGTAGCGCTGTGAGTGCTTGTTAAAGCTTCTGGACCAATACCAGAAATAGTCACAGGCATTTTCGTTGTAGGTAACTTAAGAGATTTTACCGTGCTCCAAGTAATTAAGTTAATACCACTTCCAGTGTCAAGAAGAGCAACAAAGGGCTTAGACCTGCCATTATTAGAAGAACAGCTTACTAAAGCTGTTGGAATGAGAGTTGAAGTGGCTGGCTTGGCAGCACTGGTCGCAACAGCTGATGCAGCTTGTTGATTAGCAGGAGGTTTATCACCAAAATGCAAAAGTTTGTGGTGATTCTTATTGCAAATATCACATTTTGTAGTACAGGAATGACCATGGGTCTTCGGGTGAAAACATCTAAAACATCTACCTTGCTTGACAATGAAGTCGTAACGAGCTTTAGGTGACAATTGTAAAAATGAAGGACAGTTCTTAATCAAATGTTCAGAATTGCATTTAGGACAAACTAGTGACTTGCCTTTTCCTGTGTTGTTGACATCGCCTGCCCTGGCGGTGTTAGGCTTGTCATTAACGTGAGAATTTGAAGCGTATACATTAGGATTGTCAAAAACTCTTAAGCTTCGTTGATGTAGTTCTAGATATTGTAACAAAGAATCGAAAGTGGGGAGCTCACTGCTATTCAAGGACAGTTCCCATTGCTTGAGAATGTCAGTGGGGAGACTCTTGGAAATTAGTGCAACGAGCAACAAATCTGACAAATCAGTATCAACGTTGATGCCCTTAATGGCATTGACATGTAATCTAAAGTAGTCAATTAAATTTTGCAAAGAAGAAGCGGAGCCCTTTGCTAATGCAGGAGGATTCAAAATCGAATTTAAGTGAATGCTAACGATAGCCCTGGGAGAGTCATACCGTTGCTTCAGTAATTCCCATGCAACTGTAAAGTTGTCATCGGTAATAGGCAAGTTGTGCAATAAATCTTTGGCTTGTCCTACAAGTGAGCCTGATAAGTAATAAAATTTATTAGAATTGGGCATGTCATCTTGACATATAAGGCCTTCGAAAATGTTTTTAAATGTGAGCCAGTTGGCTTGGTTGCCATCAAAGGTGGGCAATTTAATTTCAGGTAATTTTACATTGCGCTTAGAACTTCTAGAGGTACAGTCAGAAGGACTTGATCTGTTAGAAACAGAATCATTGTCAACGAGAGTTGAATTGTAATTAGACAGTGCCACATTAGCTGCAGCGAGAACCTCATGATAACTATTGACAAGATCACGCAATTGAGAAGAAGTCTCGTCAGATGGATCAATATTGTCAGTCAGATTATCAAGTTTGTCAAAAATTCTAATGAGCAATTCCTTTCTGGAGATTAATTGTTCACACGTGAGCGCGGTAAGTGGCTCATTTTCTGTGAGAAAATTTGAAAAGGAGGTGCAATCATCCTTCAACTTGGCCATTAAGTTAATAACCTTCTTAGGGAGAGTTTGTGATGCCATCTTGGGGTGCGCAATTGGCAATTGATGGGCACAGAATAGAAAGGAATGTTGAGGGATCAGAAGGGAGCCCTAACCTAATAGCAATTAACACTGAATTTTCCCCAAAAATACATAAACACTAAACAAAGCACACTGTATGTACATGTGACACATAAAAGGCAAGTAATAACACTGATGTGTATACATGAGACATTTAAAATTGCAATAAAAGGCACAAATGTGTGTGTATATGACACAATAAAAACACTTGAAATCAAGAAAGCACATAAAAATGTAAAAACACAAATGTATGCATGTGAAGTTAAAGTTGGCAATCAGTGATTGTAATCTTTACAAGCAAGCAAGCAAGTAAATCCCCTGAATAGACGCACATCTATGAAGTTATTACACTTACAAATTTGTTGAAAAAACAGCTGAGTGGTGCAGCATCAGTAGTGGAACAGCGTACAGCTTCGTTACATGATACAGGAGCAAACAGCCACGTTACACGATACAGGAACACAGCCTCGTTACACGATACAGGACAGTAAGTACATGTAACATTTTAAATCAAGCATCAGTGTGTTGCATAAAAAACAAGCACATTGACAAAGCAAATACAATTAACACAAGTATGTTACACAAAAAACAAGTACATTGATATGCAATTAGCACAAGTTTGTATATATAGTAACAAGCACACTCGACAAAATATGATGGCTCAAAAAGGCACATGCAAAGTGAATGCTGATGTAAGTATCAGCTTTAATGCCTGGTAGACATTGACAATGGAAATACAAAAAGAATGTGCTGATGTGAATATCAGCTTGGTACCTGGAAGGCATTAAAAAAAGAAATTAGGCATATATAGGCATATGTAAATTTACTGGTAAAAATCCGAAGCTCGAAGGAACAAAATGAATGGGGAGTCGAGCAAAGTGGACTGGTTTGAAATAATCAAGTTTCGACTCTTCCCAAACATTCCTGCCATAGCCCAGGTTAATTAGATTAATTTCGAAGGACCACCCAGATTTCTGTAAAGAAAGAACAGGTTGTAACCACTCTTGCAGATCTGGGACCGCAAGGATGGAGGAGGAAGGAGAGTGCTTGTTACCATGAAAGAGTTGTAGTCTAAAACACGTAAACATATATTCTAAAGACAAAAAAATACATAAAGATATATCTTAAACTATGCGGGAAGAAGGTACAAGGGGTTACAGCACAAATCACAATATGAATATACAAGCTTCTTGAATCTTGCTCAAGTTGATGTGGCTGCGGGCGGCTTAGGCCAGGCCATGCCCAACAGAGGCGGATGAAGTCCAGGGAATTGCCGGTGCCGTGAGCAGCACCACAGAGAACACGGAGAAAACCAGTGAGACACGTAGTGTCGTCAGCACAACTTATAAAACAGTTAATCACAGGTACCACAGACGTGAATACAAAGTTAACTGAACACGTGGCAGCAATAGTTTGTTGAATAGTTAAATCACAGGCACCACGTAATAGTTCGTAAATAGTTAATTATGCAGCTCATGAACATGAACGCATGGCAGGCAGTACAGTTTCATAAATTACAGAACAGTTAATTGTACACGCCACATAAACGTGAATACGTGACAAGCAGTGGAGGCGCAATAGTCACCAGCACGTGAGTTGAGCGTAGACGGCAAGAATGGCCGCCAAGTTGAGGCAGCGGCATGCATAGCATGGGGCCCAGGTGATGACGCCAGGAGCGGCTCCGTCCGTCCGTGCAGCAGCAGGCTCGGACAAGCACGGAGAAATCGCTGCGAGGGGAGCAGCATGCAGTATGTCTGCCCATGAGAAGCGACAGAGCAATGCAGAGTGTGCACACCGCAAGGAGGGCGGCACAAGACTCATCCGCTAGCAGGAGGTCGGACGAGTGCAGTAGGCACGCCGCGGAGCGGCGCGGAGCACGTCTGTTCAGCAAGGAGACGAGACGAAGACTGATAGACACGCCGCGGAGCGGCGCGGAGCCCGTCTGTTCAACATGAAGACGAGACGAGAACTGATTTTTCTTCCGTTGCAACGCCGCACGGCGAGAGCGGTTGCGCCGCCGGCGTGTCGTGTGCAAACGAAGTCTTTCCAGGAATCCCAAGCGCGGTGGTGGGGAGCCTTGGCAGCGTCAGAGAGAAAATTCCAGAAGTTCCCGGAAGGCCTTGCGTCGGCCAGAGGCGGCGAGGCGGGAGTGGGGGAACCGTCGGCCGCGTGGAGCGGCGGCAGCTTGCAAGCACCGGCGAGGGGGCAGCCCCCCTCTCCGGCGTGAGCACTCAGGGAAGGGAGCGCTGGCGGCCGCCGCCCGCGGGCAGCGCAGCGGTGCGGTGGCAGCTGGTATCATCAGCTGCGTGATGCGAGAGCAGAAGAGTGCCGTGAGCTGCTGTACTCTGCTGGCAGGAGGAGAAATTAATACAAGGCATTGGCGGGGGGGAGCGGCAGGCAGGCCGGCTCCCGAGGCAGCCGTTAGCATGTAACGACTTGCAAGAGTATTGCGCCATGACGCAAGCAGAGATTTCCAGGAGGCACAGCTGCACGGTTTCTGCCGTGCGGTGGTGGGGGTTTCCAGCGAAGCGAGTCGGTTGCATGATGTGGCGTGAGAGGAATTCCGAGTAGCGAGGCACTGCCACACGTGCTCTGCAGGCTTACAGGAAACATGATTGCGAGAAATTGCACCATTGTTTTAGAACTTCAGAGTTGCATCATTGTGTAAGAGCTTCAAAAGATGTACGTCTTTATAAATGTATAAAAAAAATATAATTATAAGAATAAAATATAAAATATAGCTTGCCCTGACAGTTATATTGCCTGTCTACTGTGTCCATGTACTACTCGCGAGCTCTCGCGACACGTCCGCACTCGTCGCCGCTCCGCTAGCGTCTCTCTGGTCACCGTTCTGCCAACGGCTCTCGTCCGCGATTCTCGTAACGAACTTTTGCACGTGTTCGGTGCCCAGTTCCAACCGAAATTCACACGCTAGCCTCCCGGCGGCGGAGGCACCGTCGGCGGTGGCAGCGGTAGCTCGCCGGCCCCGGCGCGCCGCGCTCAGCGCGCGCACCGCGCCGTTCAAAATAGCAATTGGTTTCTTACACTAATGATCTAATTAGTGTAATGAAACACATATTATGGGTTTCATCACCCCCCCCTTTCTTTTTTTGAATTTTTCCCGCTTCTCGGAAAAATTCACTTTAGTCACATCGTCTCTACCGATGGTCGCACTATCTTGCATATTGCTAAAAGCCCTATATACACTTATGACCTAGAATCGAATTAACATGTGATTACTGATATTAACACTAATATTACAGTATTTACACTTCACTATTTTCCATTCCTATGGGACAGGGTCTCCAGTTATGGAAATTGTAGTGTCCTACTATGTCTAGTTTCTTGTGCGACGGTTCGTCCCCATTTTGCTGACAGTGATTTCCTAAATCACAGTTGTAGGACATAGCTTCCAGCGTGTTGAACACATCTTGATAAGTATCATCCCATTTCCAGCTGCGACCTCGTCTACGTTTGTACCAATGGTTGACCATACCATCACTCTTCCCTCGCCCCTGACTTCGCTCCATTCTTGACCTGCCTACATCTCCTTCACTCCCATTCGTTGGGGCGTCTGCAAACATAAAGTTGTACCCCTCCAATATCTTCAAACCCTTTCCTAAATCGGTATGATCTGCTCTGCCCCGTAGGCTCTGCACGGTGACAGGATACTGTTGTGTTGACACGCAACTAATTCCTTGATATTTTATAGTGGCAAATAATGTTTTTAGTTCCATAGTGCTCATCGTTCTGTATTCACTACGACTTTTCGTGATGTAGTTGGAATGGCTATTCCTCTGGTCGTTCTTGATGTTTATTTGGGTTTCTTCACTCTGCTTTCGTACGGAAATCTTGTCTTCAAATCCCTTCAAAAATTTCGGACATATGCCAGACTTCTCTGCCCATGTCCTGGCGTTTTCTTCTAAAATTGGGTGTAATAACTGGATCTTATATCTTTCCAATATGTTGTTTGATGCTAGGCGCCGTTCTTCTGCTCGCATAACTGCCTTAGTGTTTTCCGTCCCATCTCCCAGAGATTTCGTCGACTTCGGAGGCATAATTGGTGTCACCCCATACTTGACACTTGGCGACATTTTCCCGTCTTCTTCCTGTTTAAACTCTTCTTGTATTATTTTCTCTTCGCATCCTTGCATATTTTCCATAATTTCTTCTTCTATTATACGCTTCATTTCTTCTATTTTCATTTCCACTTCTTCTTCCATTATCAACTTCAATTCGTCCGTTTTCACTTTTACTTTATAAACATCCTCCTCGGCCTCGATTTGGACCTCCACCGTTTTGCCCTCCGCTGTCTTGACTTCTTCATGGATTTGGTTCGTCATCCCCTCGTTTCTATCTGCTACCGCAACCCTAGCATCTACTTGATGGTATGATTGAAATTTTAGCACATCATCTTTCCTATCCAGTTCCTCCGCTTTCCTATTCTGTTCCTCCTCGGATCTCTTCTGTTTACCTAATTCTTTGCTCTGTTCTTCCGCAAACTTCTCAATCTGCTTCTCCGTAACTATTTTATGTTCGTCTGATTTCCTACTCTGCTCATCTAATTTTCTATTTTGTTCTTCTGCTGTCCTCAGTTGTTCTTCCAAAGATTCTTCGGCCACTACACCCGTACATGCTTCGTATTCTTCGTCCATCCCCAAGTCAAATCCTATCGCCTGGCTCCCCAACTCCACCACTTGCCGTTCTAGGTCAATATTTGCTCTGTGATCAACCAGAAAATCCGTCCCAATGATTACCGAATATAATAATTTTTTGACTACCAGGGCCACTATCTCGTATACTTGGTTACCAATCCTGGCTTGAAACATGATTTGTTTTGTGATGGGGCTTGACTTCTTCTGAGTTGCCCCAATCACATACGCCCTATTCATGGGCAAACACATTACCTCTTTTCCTGTTGCTTTTAACTCTTCGTACATTTCCTCTGATACTACTGTAGCCGTGCACCCTGTGTCTACTAATGCTTCTTTAATTATTCCTGCACATTCTATCGTTATCATGGGACATTTCCTGATTCTGACCGCTGAGTTCTTACATCTCCGCCACGGTTGGGTATCGTGAGTTACCGGCTGCATAGCGTTTATGGAGACCGCGTTTACTTCATTGATTTCCGCGTCCGCGATGGGGCCACCTATCACCACGGACTCTATTGGTTTAAATAGTGTCCTTGATCTCTACTTGTGCTAGGCTGTGCTAATCGGTCGGGTGCATTCCCGCCCCCGCCTCGTGTCTCCGTACGGTTTGAATTGGACCCGTTCCAGTCCGGTCGCTGGTTCCCCGGCTCTGGTCTCCATCCGTCTCCCTCTCTTCCGCGTTGGTTTCTCTGGTAATCGTTGCTCCTATCACTCCCTTGCCCCTGGTTACGTTCCGATCTAACCATATTAATATTCCCTTCATTTCTGTTCTTTGGTACGCCTGCGAACGTCAAGTCGTACCCTCCTAACACATTCTGGAATCTTTCCAGGTCGGTGTGCTGCACACTACGTAAAAGATTCTGCACTGTGACTGGGAATTGTCTTGTCAGTACACATATTATTTCCTGGTCGCTCATCGGTGGGGATAGCGTTTTGTATTCCATAATACGCCTTGTTGCGTATTCCCGCAAGCTTCCCATCGACTGGTTGTAATGATTATTCATTAAGCTGATTTTAAAATTAATTTGAATTTCCTCATTCCAATACCGCTCAAGGAATCGATCTTTAAATGCCTTTACTGATTCGGGAAACTTATCAAATGTATCGGCCCATATCCTTGCGTTGCCTTCTAACATTAAATATAATAATTGTATTTTACACCTTTCCGAAGTATTGGTAACATCTAGATGTCGTTCTGCTGCCTTCATAAATATACATGGATTTTCTTTCCCGTCTCCTGAAAATTTTAGTGATCTTGGAGGGGTAAATGGTACCGTCCCGCTTGCTGCAATTGGGGATGCCTTGCATTCTTTTATTTGTTCAATCTCTGTTCGTAGTAACACAACCTTCTCTTCACATTCCCGCTTATTCTCCTGCATTTCTTCCTTGACTACCGATTGTATCCTCTCAATTTTCTCGTCCTGCTTAGCAGTTTTAGCATCTAGTTGTTGGAGTAACTTATTCTTCAAATCCCCCCCAGACTACTTACTTGGAATTCTAACTCCTTTTTCTGTTTCCCTAATTCTTCGGCAGTCCATTGCTCATGACTTTCTACCCGCTCCGTGATTTTAGTTATCTCATTCTTCGTTAACTCCATTTGTTCTTCAGCGCGTCCTATTCGCCCCCCTATTGCATCTAATTTCCTATTCTGTTCTTCTGCCAGCTTCCTAATCTGTTCCTCTGTGAATAATTTCTGTTCGTCTAATTTCCTGTTCTGCTCTTCAGCCAACTTCCCAATCTGTTCCTCTACTTTCCTATTCAGTTCTTCAGCTAACTTCCTGTTCTGCTCCTCCGTGAATATTTTCTGCTCGTCCAGCTTCCCATTCAGTTGTTCAAACATCTTCCTATTCTGATCGTCTGCCTTCCTATCCCGTTCTTCTGCTTTCCTATCCCGTTCCTCTGCTTTCCTATCCCGTTCTTCTGCTAATATTTTCTGTTCTTCCCGCATCATCATTATCATCTGCATTATATCTAACTGGTTATCTTTCCCACCCCCCAGGTTCGGGTTTCTTGTTGCCTGGATCATCGGTGTTGATGTCACTTCTACTTCTTTATTAAAACTATCCCCTGACGTATCGTCCAACCGGCTCCCAATTCCACTATCCCTGCTTTCTGATGACATGCTATTATCAATTCCTACACCTATCTCCCCTACTTCATTCGCCTTCTCTTCCCGGTCCAGCACTACATTTTGCGCCTCCATTCTGTTGCTTTGAACTGTCCGATCGATTCTCACTTCACTAAAATACCGCACAAATTTTCCACTTGCCTCACCTACCAACGATATCACAGTTATCCTATGAAGTAACTATATCCGCCACAACACTGTATCCTTCGTGAATGGATTAATTCACACCTATTTCAATTGCTAACTAATGACGGACAGCCCTCACTCACCGCCAAAACACAATAACACTAATTCAATAGCCATATAAATTTCCACTCACCTACCAATGCATAAACATAATCCTTACAATACATAATATTATTACCATTGAAACACATATACACTGCTAATAGACTCATTAATACTATTACACAAAAATGCTTTCAAATTATAATAAATCCCTTATTAATTGAAATTACTTTTCAACGCACTTATTGCTCTATTATGTACATAATCATCATTCACATTTGCATGTCATATCTCCTCCCTGAATTTTCCTCAATAATATCATATAGATATTCACAACAAACATTCACACTGCTGGTATATATTTCCCAACCTGGTATCTTTTCTAATAAATTCCCCACACTTTACCATCACCAATAGATAGTGCACTACTGAGTGAATGTTCCCAGCAAAAAAAAAACAATTTTGTGCATAATTTGTACAACACTATTAACCACCTTTATATTCTCATAAGAATTATTACTACTTCCCCATTTCTTTGATTTCCATGTTATAAAAAAAATTGCCAAGCAGTTCAAATATTATTAATATGTCTTACAAACTTGGAATTCTATTACATTATATTATTTGTAACATGTACATGTATAGCCTTCATAACCTCAGTAACTACAGTATTAACTATATATTGGATGCTCACAAATAATTGCTTATGTCAGCCCGCAATTAATTACGCAACAACATTTTTGTAATTATCAACATTTCATTATGCTTACTTGACTTGTGCATGTTTTTGCTAACACATGTATTGTTATTTTTTTTTTTGTACTCTATAATAATACACTTTGCACTGCCTGCTTCTCATCTGTACCCTGCATTACTATACATCAATTACATGCACATTATTTTCCAACATTTCACCAACCTTCCCAAGGCCACATTTCTTAACTATACGTTTTCCACTTGTTCGGGCGCCAGCTGTGACATACCTGGTGGTGCCGGGTATCTTCACTGCAATATAACACTAAGAGAGGGTGTCTTTTACGTGAATGGGTCCTTGGATAAGTCGGTGCAACGTTGGGGAAATTATTCATACATAGAAATACAATTATAACAGGATTTATTTTAAATCAAGGTTACTATTTACATAATCAGACACCGTTTTTATACTCCGCCTTGGTACCAAGATTAAGAGTAAAATACAACTTTCATACCTTCGGGGCCCCGATCGAATACCTATGATGTTGGTAGGGCCGCTCGTGCCGACGGGGTTGTCGACCTCTGCTACTGCTGCGGGCCGCCAGCAGCGGATGGCGTGGTACTCGTCCACGGCTGATGCTCCAGCAATTCTTCCCCGACCAGGATCTTGATACCTCGGCTGCGCGCCTTCCTCGAATCACTGTCCATTAGTGGGTTTAATTACTCGACCCGCACCTATTCTGTATACTGGTCACAGTTCTGTACCGCACGATTTCAAGAATGTTCCCTCCGCACCAACTAATAGGAGCGAAAACAATTATTACGCCAACACTCATATTTCACCATGCTGATACTTCTAATGTTCTATTTACACGCCCGTGACATACCACAGTTTCAGATATTTCCACAGTTATATTGCCTGTCTACTGTGTCCATGTACTACTCGCGAGCTCTCGCGACACGTCCGCACTCGTCGCCGCTCCGCTAGCGTCTCTCTGGTCACCGTTCTGCCAACGGCTCTCGTCCGCGATTCTCGTAACGAACTTTTGCACGTGTTCGGTGCCCAGTTCCAACCGAAATTCACACGCTAGCCTCCCGGCGGCGGAGGCACCGTCGGCGGTGGCAGCGGTAGCTCGCCGGCCCCGGCGCGCCGCGCTCAGCGCGCGCACCGCGCCGTTCAAAATAGCAATTGGTTTCTTACACTAATGATCTAATTAGTGTAATGAAACACATATTATGGGTTTCAATATATATATCTTCCTTTCATTGTCACCATTATATCACCCTTCCAATTCTCTCTTGACCAACTTCTCTCCTTCGGTCTTGCTAGCGTCCAACTACAAACCTTTATTTTTTCATTTTAAAAACAAATGAAATGAGGCATCAAAAGAACTATACGGCTAAAAATTAAAAACGACAGGCCCAGGCCACTGAGATAGTACGAGCACTGCAGCATTAGCAGATAGTGGACTGGTGCAGCGCAAACGGTAGAATCCGTAGGTGCAGCGCGGACGCAGAGGCCAAAGCTGAAACGCGATAAGGCGAGCACGCGTAGAGCGGTGGCTACGCTGGGAGGGTGGGGGTGGAAGGGGTGTGTGCGGGCGTGGCAGCGGCGGAGAGAGGCGCGGCTGCTGTGCGCGGCGGGCGAAGTGGCGGGGGGCGGGGGTGCAGCTCGCTGCGGAGCGGGCCCTGCCCGCACACACGCACAATCAGCGACCCATTATTCCTGTGCCGATACACAGCCCCGGCAGATCAATAGAGGCGGGCCGGTCAGCTTCTCCGCCGCAGTGGTGCCGCCCGCGCCGCCGCGCCTCGAACCCCTGCCCTGCCCCGCCCCGCCCCGCCCCGCCCCGGCCCGCCCCGCCCCGCCTCGCGCCGCCCTGCCTCGGCGCGGCCTTCTCCGCTCGTCCCCGCCCCGCCCCGCCCCTCCCCGCCCTGCCCCGCCCCGCCCTGCCTCGCCCTCCCTCGCCCTCCCTCGCCCTCCCTCGCCCTCCCTCGCCCTCCCTCGCCGCGGCCACCTCCGCTCGCCCCCGCCCCGCCCTGCCTCGCCCCGCCTCGCCCCGCCCCGCCCCGCCCCGCCCCGTCCCGCCCCCTCCCCGCCCCGCCCCGCTGCGCCCCGTCCCGCCCCCTCCCCGCCCCGCCCCGCCCTGCCTCCCTGCGGTCTTCTCCGCTCGCCCACGCCCCGCCCCGCCCCACCCCACCCCGCCCCGCCCCACCCCACCCCGCCCCACCTCGCCCTCCCTCGCCGCGGCCTTCTCCGCTCGTCCCGCCCTGCCTCGCCCTCCCTCGCCCTCCCTTGCCCTTCCTCGCCCTTTCTCGCTCTCCTTCGCCCTCCCTCGCCCTCCCTCGCCCTCCCTCGCCCTCCCTCGCCCTTCCTCGCCCTCCCTCACCCTCCCTCGCCCTCCCTCGCTCTCCCTCGCTCTCCCTTGCCCTCCCTCGCCGCGGCCACCTCCGCTCGTCCCCGCCCCACCCACCGCCCGCCCTTTGTGCGGGACGACGGTTTAAAAGCGAACCGCAAACACAAATGAGTTGTTGATTAAATTTTTACGTGAGCATGTCAGGGTTCATATCATGTATTTTCTTGCGTAGATTTTTACTTCGGTGTATTTAAATTGACTAGAATTGTGTTTCACAATTTTTTTGTACGTAACCAGGTAGAATTGTGATGTCAGGTCTGCCACATGTCATACATTATTATCTGCCAGAACGTAAAATATATACAAATGTATCAGCTAACATTGGAAACAATAGATCACTGGGGAATATATTGGGAGTAGGTCACAACGAACACACCCAGTTTTTCAAGGCCAACGTGACGGGTTCTATTAGGCCTACCTCCGAAAAGTTTAACTTTTAGTGCATTCACTGCAACCATCAACCATCTGCTTCTCGTAGGCGCACATCGCAGAATATAAACCTCATAAATGTAGCCACGCGTTGCCCTCACGTCTCACCGAATCTGTGCATGACAGGCCAGGAATCATCATTATCACGTGGTACACAGGTTACTTAGTGGAGAGTATTTTTGGACAAAATTACGTTCTCGTCTGTCTTGAGTAAGAAGTTCGTATACAAACATTTATGAGCTTTTTCTTTCACACTACATTTGTATGGAGTTGTGTAACGGAATAGCATTTTATTTCCAATTTTAAGATAACACGATAGGCAAATATTCATCGCTCTGCTCTTTTAATGTGCTAACTTAGGTTTCCAGTATTTTTTAAAATCTTGTGAAGAGAATGAAATACTAAATCGTGTACAATGGAATTAGTTAAGTATGATAATTTTTAATGAAGGATGGTACAAATTTAATCTCGTACAATCATCCGAGTAGTCGTTATTGGTACTCGGTTAATGACTTCGGCGATTTTGGCACCAATGCAATACAGCCCGAATTTCGACGGCTACTTTTTATTACAAATGTTAAATACGCATGCTAAATATTGAGTTCAAGGTCATCTCTTTTAATACACATATTCAAAATTACAGAGTCTCAATAAAATAATAAGGATTATAAAAGTGCCTAGAAACTTCGAATATACATCACATGTTAACATTGTTCAATTGTTCAGTGAACGTAATCCCTTATTTTGATCCATTTGAAATAAAACAGGAGATCGAAGAAATTTCAACTATACAAAATAATAACTTCCCTTCATTGTCTAGGTCATGAAAATATTCAGCATATTTCCCTTATTATAAAAATTTATTTAAGTGATATATTTGGATGTTCGTCATTTATCCGTGTTCTTACCGTTCAACATAATGTAAATCATAAGTAAAGTTATGAGATTTCAAGAACATTACAAATTACACGCGCATTACGTATTTTCTGCTTATGCTATTTCTCATGAATGTTTCGGCAAATAATTTGAATGAAAATATAATTAATAAATATTGTTCGGAAAAAACAATGCCGGTCTAATGCAAATTCGTTGAAGGTTGAGTAGATCCTTAATGCTATTATCACACTCATTCTTATACTTTTATACCATACTTTAATGTCCTTTGAAAACTTTATACAATGTCTAGCACATTTTCTAAATTGCACATGTTTTTGAATGTAGTAAATATTATTTTAGTGAACATAGTCAAGTGTATATCAGTATCTTACTTCGGTCGTAATATAATTCATTTTTAATACTTTTCTCTAATTGTTAAATAATGTACACTCAATTATCAAACGATCTACATCCTCTGATACTTCTCAATGACACTCATCATTACTAATTTAAGTTTATGAATATGCAATATTTTGTTAGATATTATGCATCGATGCATCATATCTAACCAAAAGCAACCTCGCAGCAAAGTAGAGAGTCTTCCTTTCTGGGATTTGACATATTGATTCATTTGTCATACTCTAAAAAATATTTTTTGTAAAACCGTTTCATCCTCTTGTTTCGTTTTTTTCTTATCTCATCACAGTGGGCGCAAAGAGGCGGCTAGCGAAAATAGTGAGATGCAATGGATCACCTTTATTCCAACCGTTCTCCCTGCCAATGCTACCGCCTCCGTCCAAGCCACTGACACCGTTCCTCTCGCTTAACCCACCGCTGCCACCACAAACTCCATCATCGCCTCCACTACCACCACCACCACCACCATCACCCACTTTGCCAACTTCTATCACCTCCACTAACTTCCATCACCACCCCATCCACCAAAACCGATACTACTACTACTACTACTACTACTACTACTACTACTACTACTACTACTACTACTACTACTACTACTACTACTACTACTACTACTACTACTACTACTACTACTACTACTACTACTACTACTACTACTACTACTACTACTACTACTACTACTACTACTACTACTACTACTACTACTACTACTACTACTACTACTACTACTACTACTACTACTACTACTACTACTACTACTACTACTACTACTACTACTACTACTACTACTACTACTACTACTACTACTACTACTACTACTACTACTACTACTACTACTACTACTACTACTACTACTACTACTACTACTACTACTACTACTACTACTACTACTACTACTACTACTACTACTACTACTACTACTACTACTACTACTACTACTACTACTACTACTACTACTACTACTACTACTACTACTACTACTACTACTACTACTACTACTACTACTACTACTACTACTACTACTACTACTACTACTACTACTACTACTACTACTACTACTACTACTACTACTACTACTACTACTACTACTACTACTACTACTACTACTACTACTACTACTACTACTACTACTACTACTACTACTACTACTACTACTACTACTACTACTACTACTACTACTACTACTACTACTACTACTACTACTACTACTACTACTACTACTACTACTACTACTACTACTACTACTACTACTACTACTACTACTACTACTACTACTACTACTACTACTACTACTACTACTACTACTACTACTACTACTACTACTACTACTACTAC
>JAZDUA010001094.1:65000-213568 GCA_038098605.1 Gryllus longicercus
TTTCCACCCCCGCGCCGCCGCTCACGCCCACCGCCCCCGCCGGCGGCGGCGCGCTCCACGCCAACGACCTCCTGGGGGAGCAGTTTGTATCCCGGACACCCCCCTGCACCCCCGCCCCTGCTGCCGCCGACACCGCCGCCCCCTACGCCCACACCGCTGCAACCGCCACGAACACCACCTGCGCCACCATCACCGTGGAGGACACCGCCACCTCCTCCCCCTCGTCGACCACCACATACTAACACACCCATCGCCGCCGCCACTTCCACCCCCATCCCCACCCTCACCCCCATCCTCACCCTCATTCCCAACCCTACCCTCACATCTAACCCCACCCTTACCCCCATCCCAACTCTCATCTCCATCCCCACTTCAGCGCCACATCCACTCCGACCGCCACCACCACAACCACCGTCCTTATCGCCACCCCCCACCACCAGCAGCAACCACCAAATCCGCCGCTTTCATCACCGCCACCCCCACCGCCAATGCTAACACCAATATCACCACCGTCACCTCTGCAACCCCTATGGTCCGCAGCCTCCTCCGCCGCCGTTGGCGTCGAGACATTAAGGTCGCGGCGGCGGCGAGGGAGTGGGCGGCGGCGGGCCCACGATGTATTTCATTAGCCCCGGCGGCGCCCCGGCCGCCCGCCCGCCCCCGCCGCCGCGCCCGCGCTGGGCTCCGGCCGCCGGGCCTGCGCCACTATTGGGAGATATTTATTTGTTTCGCTGCTGCCTACATCGCCTAAGTAATAATTAAGAGTAGAGGACAGCGGAGGAACGAAAAGGGACGAACGAGAGGTGTTAGTATTGTTTTTTCTCTAACTGAATTGTGTCTCGTTCTGGGCAGATAACAAATACTGTGACAGGAAAATAATTTAGATATGTTTTATTCTAGACTGAGTAATGAACGATTTCTTTTTAAAAAATCGAATTTATATTATTATTATTATTATTATTATTATTATTATTATTATTATTATTATGTTTGCAGACTGGAAGTTACGAAGTTCAATTTTGATAAATAAGTAAAGATAATGTTTCGTTTTGACAGTAATTCAAATAGAATAAGAATGTACTTAGATGGCTCGCATTCAAGTTACTCAATTCCCAAAGTACAAACTATTATTATAATTCACTTGAGTTTGGGTACTATAAATGGTGATTTCTTTCTATCATATTTTTAATCGTGTCTGTTTTTAAAATATTCATTCAAAACTTTATGGTTGTGCTCGTCTTGACGCTCGGTAAATCAGTGATATACGTTTAACATAGGAAGAGCACAAGTCAGCATATATTTGCTTCTTGTGCCTCCCCAAGCTCCAACTGCCGACATGACGGCCTCTGCACCTTGTGACATCTCATCTCGTTTGTTTTCTTCGTCTCACTTCAGCCGCCACTCCTGCCTCCTTCGCGCCCTCCTTTGGCAACAGCTCTTCCGCCAATACGACACTCTATGCTCCTTCAACGCTGCCCCTTCCCTCCTACACTGCTATCCCCTTCTTCCCCTTTTACACAGCTTGCAGCTATGCCGCCACCCACATTGAAGCAGTTCCCTCTTCTGGCGCCTTTTAGCACTCCCTTAATTGAAATATTAATACGTAATATCACCATTCAGCATGGAGTGGCCCGGCGTCGCCACGCCCCCCAAGAAGCCCCTAACGAGAACGCACTAAAGCTAATCTCCCGCTAAAAGGCACCGCGTCACCTTCAAATGGAGCCCGCCGCCGCCACAGCCGCCGCCGCCTCATCTGTGCTTATGTTCCCCGCCAGGCGGCGCCGAGGCGCGGATGGGCCGGCTATGAAAAATGTATCGACCAAACTGGTCTATCACGGCAGCGGATTAAAACAAGGAAAAATATTCATGGGAGGCTCAACGACCTCGTTAATATTCTTGCGATGGCCGGCGGCGAAACGCTTGGCGGACGGGGGATGGGAAGGGGTTTGGGGGGAGGAGGGGAGAGAAAGGTGAGGGAGAAGCGGATGCAATCAGGCGGCGCGGAACTGATACCGGACAACGTCGCTCCGTCTTTGCCTCCGCTCGGGTTTATTTAAGCACCCTCTCCAATCCCCTCTCCAACCCCCTCTCCCTCCCCCTCTCCCTCCCCTTTCCCGCTCCCTTTCACAACTCATAACCTCCGCCTCCCTTCGTCACCTCTCCAGCCTCCCTTTTCCAGCACTCCCGTCTCCTCTCCCGCTCCTCTCCCGTTCCTCTACCATTCTGCTCCCGCTCCTCTTCGGCCTCCCCTCGCTAACTTTCCCCTTCCTCTCCGTCCTTTCTCCTCTTCCTCTCCTCTCCCTCTCCTCTCCCTCTCCTCTCCCTCTCCTCTCCCTCTCCTCTCCCTCTCCTCTCCCTCTCCTCTCCCTCTCCTCTCCCTCTCCTCTTCTACTCCTCTCTCACCCCCAATCCTAGATATTATCCTACCATCGCTTCCGAGTCTACTTCTCCCCCCCCCCGTGCTCCTGCTATCGTCTTCACACCCGGTTTCTTCCCATCCGCAAGATGTCCATGATGATGGATGATTCGTGAAACAAAATAATAATAATAATAATAATAATAATAATAATAATAATAATAGTAATAATACTAATTATTATTATTATTATAAATAATCTTAAAAACCCCACAAAACTGCCTTTTCACCACCAAAACACGCAAGCTACTATCGCAGTATATGCTCTTTCGTCTCGCCTCGCTTCGCACAGCAGACTTGACGGAAACGATCGCCGCTCGCCTCATCGCAGTGAGGCAAACCGCGTTGCCCGCGCGGCTGCCGCGTCTGCTGCTGCTGCTGCAGCTCGCTGCACACCCACATCGCCCGCGCTTCATCCCCTGCGCCAGCAGCAGAGCGGAGCGGAGCGCAGAGCGCAGCGGGCGGGCGCGTTCGCCTCTGCCGTGAGCGCGGCAAACGCGACCGCGCTCATTTGACCCCCAACGCATAACGCGAGAGCGCCCGCGCGCGCGCTCGCGGGGTCGCGGCCGACAGAGCGCGCCCGCTACGCGACGCCCCGCCGTGCCGCTCCGCTCCGCCCCTCCCCGCCCCGCTCCGAACTGCCACGCGACGCGCCGTTACACCCCACCCCGCCCCCACTGTCTCCTCCCCGCCCCGCTCCGCCACGCTCTGCCCCGACCCGACCCGCCCCGACCAGCCCCGCCCCACCCCGACCCGCCCCGACCCGCCCCGACCCGCCCCGACCCGCCCCGACCCGCCCCGACCCGCCCCGCCCCGCCCCGCCCCGCCCCGATCCGCCCCGACCCGCCCCGACCCGCCCCGACCCGCCCCGACCCGCCCCGACCCGCCCCGACCCGCCCCGACCCGCCCCGACCCGCCCCGACCCGCCCCGACCCGCCCCGACCCGCCTCGACCCGCCCCGACCCGCCCCGACCCGCCCCGACCCGCCCCGATCCGCCCCGACCCGCCCCGACCCGCCCCGATCCGCACCGACCCGCCCCAACCCGCCCCGACTCGATCCGCCCAGCCCCGACCCGCCCCGACCCGACCCCTCTCCGTCTCCTCTCTGTCCCCTCTCCGTCCCCTCTCCGTCCCCTCTCCATCCCCTCTCCGTCCCCTCTCCGCCCCCTCTCAGTCCCCTCTCCGTCCCCTCTCCGTCCCCTCTCCGTCCCCTCTCCGTCCCCTCTCCGTCCCCTCTCCGTCCCCTCTCCGACCCCTCTCCGTCCCCTCTCCGTCCCCTCTCCGTCCCCTCTCCGTCCCCTCTCCGTCCCCTCTCCGTCCCCTCATCACCGCGATTCACCCCGCTGTGCCCCGACCCGACCAGTCGCGACCCAACCGCGTTTGGTACGCTAGCGTGCACCGGGAGAGGCGCCGCAGCGCCCGGCTACCTCAAAGCACACAATCGCCAGGGTGGCAGCTTTCTGCGAGCACACACTCACCGGAGAGTCCGAATGCTGGAATATCGAGGGAATCTCAGCGATTTTTTTGTTGTTGATAGGAACACGCTAGGAGAGAAGTTAGGAAATTTTTAGGTTGTTTTAAAAGAAAGGGACATTTTCCAGGTTCGAGATAAAATTAGAATGAAGACCTCTGTGCACAAAGGATATAAATGCACTAACTGTGGAATTGAGAAAATTGAGTTTAAAGTTGAAAGCCTATAAAAATGCAATGGATGTCATTTTCTTTCCACCGCTAGAACGCGGTAACTCTTTCAGTACATTGTAAACAATTTGATCACGAAATAAAATGAGGTTTTTACTTTACATTTGTATTACTCTTAAATTTTTTTTTAAAAAAAGCTCTATCACCTTTTGTACTGTAGATCTTATGATTTATTTTACAAGAGCTACGTTAATGTTTTGCTGCACTATTATTTCCTGTACAAATATTGAGTTTTTTTACTCAAAAAAGTGTAAAATCTGTATGTGACGTATGGGGGAGAAGATCATCTGCGCACGTTTTCTTGAGTTCCAGACTCCCTTCCCATCATTACAATATTATTATCTCATATTGCAAATTTCATCCTTGTGTGAAAAATCAGAAAGCTGGTGCACTAGTAACAAGTATGCCAATTTATTTAATATTTTATTTAAATAGATGTGCATACTCTTCAAAATTGACTCTCTCACAACTCTGAAAAATTATTTGAAAATTGGGGAAATCTCAATTAAATTTGTTCCAAGGAAATACCTTACAAACTTTTTATAAATTATGTTAAAATTTTTATTCTTACAATTTATATTTTACAAGTTATTTAGACATGAGTTGGTGCTATTTTATTTGGCGCGGACCGAAACCGATTTTCGGTTATCAGTTCTTGGAAGTTACAGGGAATGTTTTAAAAGCGAACGTTTCGCACTCGACTTTCGGTCAATTCATTTCATTCTTGATAAATCTGGTCGAGTTGTCAATTAGGTGCAACTTCAAGTTTGCAGTAATGTGTTTCTCTACTCTTCTTTGCAGTAATGCGGTACATCTTATATTATATTATATTCATCATTTCCTAATGCCTATGTCGTGACGCTAAAACCTTGCCTCTCTGACCATTAATATTGGTTAAATTCCTACAAAATTATGAGGCTAATCCATTTTCTTGACTGACATAAGATAGTCACGTTTTCTGTTTTCCATTACTCAGACCTATACTCTCGAATACGTTTCCTATTAGTTTGTTCCGAAGTAGTGTAGTATGAACTAGTATACTTACTTTCCTTAAACTCAGTTCTTTTGGCAAACTTTTTTTGTAAATCCTACCAAATGGGTAAAAGAGAGAAACTTTTCCACAAGAAAAAATATATTTTATCATACATTCATATATCATATTACATCATACATGTTTGGAGGAATTGTTACCTCATCTTTAGATGTCCCTAAGTAATGCGGTACAAAACACAAGTTAAATAGGTAAAAATGCATGTTTGCTTGGTACAAACAGCTGTTAAATCGGTAAGGATTGATGTTTAACAGCCGTTTAATTGCAATAGAGGTTGTAGCGGCAAAAAGTATCTGACACTTCAGGTATTCACTAAATACGATAATCATATTTCAGATGAAATATTCATTGAATCATTTCGAGTTACAATACCTGACGGCAATTGTGAAGGAATTTAACAGTTATACAATTCAATCTTAAGAATCTAATGATGGAGAATGTTGTAATAACATTCCACCCAGTACACGTAGTAAAATACAAAGACGTTCAAGTTCTTAACTTCTAGATTTACCTACTGCTTGTAGTCAAAATTCGATGTTGTAAATATGGAAAAAAATATAAATACGTGAAGTTTTCATAAATCTCTGATCTAGGTATCGTTCTTTACCTGACGATTTTTGAAATGGAAACTCCTACTTTAACAAATATTAAATGGAGAATGAAAACAAGAATTGGACATAATAATTGCTTCTCATATCCCCAAACACTGCGGCGGCAAAGAATCAAATAACAGTCTAGTTATAATAGGAAGTTCCGACAAAGCGCAATGAATACGGAGAAAGTGGCATCCGTTGTATCTACAACGAGAGAGGCAAACTCGGCTGTTTGCTTCAGCGCATTCAGAGGTAACAACTCCGGTGCATTTGCACTCTGCAACTCGATCCGACAAGTGCTCGCAAACCCGAGCGAAATGCAACCAGACAGGGAATGAACATTTGCGTACTGGCCGTGGGATACAGCGTGGATGTAGGAGAGTTGAGAAGCAGAGGTGAATTGAAGTAGAGATCGTGAGGCCAATTTTGGAACAAGAGAAGAGCATATTTTTTTACATTGGTGTTTAGCGAGCACAAACATACGCCGAAAATTACAAAAAGCATCTGTGCACTGATGCGGTATAAATGAAAATGTAAAAAAATCTCATATTTTTGTAGATATATGATATTGTTTGAAGAAGAGAATATCATATATAATACATTTTACGTTGTATTTGAGATCACTGGTTAGCAATACCACACTGCAAACGCTGAAATCATGGACGTGAACGAGGATTGTAAGAGAATAGCAATTGTACGAATGAGTGAGCAGACGTTATTAAATTGTTTTTAAATGGTTTCTGCTACTATTTTTGCATCGATGATAAGTGACATAAAGTCAAAAAATTGTCAGAGATATGCTTCGTGCGAACATTTTCGGTTTTATACATAACTGGAGATAATACAATATTACTTTATGTTATATTATATTGTATTATATTATATTACATATCACACGTTATTCAATATTTTTATACTTTAACTACATCTTGTGATTCATCTCTGATTTTGTTATGAAAGAATTTATTCTTCAAACACGTGCATCAGTATATTATTAGTTGTTCTTTTAGATTTGCTTAATTTGGGGGAATGTGAATTATATAATACAAAATATAAATACTGAGTATTCATTTGTTTTATTTTGAACAATTTTACTACGAATGTTCTTGTTATCTGCATTTTCCGTTATTGTGCCCGTCGTTTCACGATTCTTCTACTTCCAATACCAACCATAATTAACGAGCATTTTAGTTTCTTAAATCCTTGCGCAGCATAACTCTAGCTTACTAAACATATGGCATGCTAACAGAGCTTTTCATGACTCAAGATTGGTTCGTCAAGTTGTCTCTTCATATGATACATTACAAAAAGAATATTGTAATTAAACGTAGTTTTATGAAAAATAGCACGTGCAATATTTATTTTGTATATTATATATATTTTGTATATTATATATATTACCAGTTCGTGTCACATGAGTTCTATTTCAAGACACGTTTACCTGATAGACCATACAGCTAGTAAACGCAACGACATTAAAGATTTTTTCCTGGCCATACTGTCCGTGATTTAATACAGCGGAGAGAGCATCTGAAATGAATTCTAGGGGTTCAATTTCAAAGTTTATGGTATTGCCTAAGTAATTACTCCAAGACATTCGGCCAATCCTCACATAACCATGTGCTTAATATTTAACGTGTTTAATATTTGTAACGAAGTATCCATTAAAAAAACACAATTCAATTAAAAAGAATAGCGGATAAATAAACTAATAAATACAATGGAAAGGGCAATCATTAAAAAAGTAATTAATTAAAAAATAAAATCACTAGATAAGAAAATTATTAAATAAAATAACAAAATCATGAAAGAAAATTTAACTTCGGATTTGTTTAAAAGGTGAATGTAAAGCAATACCAGCCGCAATCAAATGGAGTATCGCAAATTCAAAAACGAGAACGCATCCCTTGTTCAATGTGGATCTCTTCTGCCCCAACAGAAGAAGCCACCTCTTTGGCCCGCCCTGCGCCACCAAGGAACAGAGGGAAAAGCGCGTGGGCGGTTTCGCCTCTCTTGAGAAAGCGCCGGCGGTGGTGGGGGAGGGGAGGGGGAAGGCGACAACACGCACAGCCGCGGCGGAGGCGGGGGCGGGGGCGGGAGCGGGGGCGGGGGCTGGTGTAGAACGTGATAATGAAAGTTATATGGCGTTCACAATACTTAACGCGCCCAGATTAAGGGGCCCTCGCTAACAATATGCTCAATAATTCACAGCCCAAGACAAAGCAGCCGAGGGAAGAATGGGCCGCTGCGGTTGCTCAGGCGGCGTCTGCACAGCTCCGCCCCGCCCCACCCCCTCCCCGCCACGCCCCTCTCTCCACCCCGCCCCGCCTTCCCCAGCCCACTCCGTCTCGCAATACCCCACCCCACCCCGCCCCACCCCGCCCCGCCACGCTCCTCAACACCCGCCATGCCACGCCACGCCCCTCCCTCCCGCCACTCCGCGCTCCGCACATCCGCGTCCCACCCCGCCACAAAACATCCCGCCATGCTACGTCCCACAACACCCCGCCACGCTACTCTCTCCACCCCTCCCCGCCCCACTCCGTCTCACAATACCCCACCACGCCCCACTCCGCCCGACATCGCTCCACCCCGCCCCGCCACGCCATGCTCCTCAACATCCCGCCAAGCCACGCAACGCCCCTCCCTCCCGCCACTCCGCGCTCCGCACATCCGCGTCCCACCCCGCCCCACAACACCCCGCCACCTTCGCCCCTCCCACCCCGCTTCTCCCCACAACACCCTTCCCCACCCCGCCCTGCCCAGCCCCACACCGCCCCGCCCAGCCACTTCCCAACCTTCCCCTCCCCACCCAGTCCCGCACCACCCGTACCCCCTTGCTCTTCCGCGCCCCGCCATTCCGCGTCCTGCCCCATCCGTCCCCGCCCCGCTTCTCCGCGCCTCCTCTCTTGTTGCCGCTCACGGCGGTTCTGCTGCCTGTCTGCTTTGTACTCTAGTTTGTGACCGACGACTGTCGCCACACTGTTTTTATTACTGCCTTCTAGCCGCGTTTTTGGTAATACGAGTAATCCCACATTGCCATTTTGCCACTTTCCTTTAAGTATGACCTCATGCTGGGTTCAACCACTGTCAGTGTCATCTCTTCTTTAGCCTGTTTTTGTCTTACAACTAGTAGTCATCTCTCCATGCTAACATTCTTTTTTTTTCAGTCATGTCCATCTACACTTTATTCCGAATTTTCTTTATTCTTGCCCTACCTCATATCTCTTACAACTGACTTTTCTTCATATATTACTTCTATACATACACATCATTTTGTTAACTCTGGTTTTTGAAGATATTCATATTTCTTTCCATCCCACTCAAGAAAAAAGTGATATCGTTGATAATGTCATTATGTGACACTATACAAACTGTATTCATATGCTTGTTTTTTGAAATATATTCATTTCAGTATGTTCGTAGTATCAAATTACTTAAATACACTCCTGTATATCGTTAAACGTTTTGTCGCACCATCGTAACCCAAACTGTGTTAACTTTCTACCATTAACTTTTATCAATTTCCTCTTAACATTTTACACTTATTTCCCCCACATTCCTTCAATGTCTTGCCACACTTATGTATCTTCTCTGTTTCAGTTATGTTCTCGTATGGCCCTCCGTTTCCCAGTTCGCTTTATGTGTCATTAAGTACACCTTTCATCCCGACATTTTCACCCACCCACCCCCAGTCCCTCTTTCAGTAATGTCGCGCTCCCTCCTGCATAATCATTTCCAGCTGCCCACAAGCCCCGCAATCTTCACCCTGACCTTCGTTTCCCCCTGCGCTCTCCCACCTCGGACCCACAAATTTCCATTATCTCCCCAACGCCGTCGCCGCAAATGAGCCTCATCGCGGTCTGTGGATCACTTCATAAACACCCGCAGATTCCCTGCGCAGGGGCCGAGTCCTGCCCTCCCCCTCTGCTCCTTACCTCCGTACCTGAGCTGAGAATAACACCATTACCACTCATTCCTTTTTCAACCATTGGCATTCCACGTTCCTTACTTCCATAACTCTCTCCATCATTCACTACCATTATCTGCCTAGAATAACTTTCAGCAACATCTGTTTTTTCCGGAGTGCAAACATTTTTTCTCTGCTCTAGGTTCGCGGGATATATTGTATGTCTTGTTGTGCGTTATTTAACAAACTATACGATGTACCCGTTATCAGGTATGCATTTGAGAAAATTGCTCTGACATTGTATGCATTTTTTAATTTGACATTGTTTTATCATAATAGCCACAATTCATTGTCACCGTAATTGCTCATTTCTTACTTCCATAACTCTCTCCATCATTCAGTACTATTATCTTCCAAGAAGAACTTTTAGCAACATCTCTTCTTACCAGATTGCAAACATTTTTCCCTGCTGTAGGTTCGCGGAAAATATTGTATTTCTTGTTGTGCGTTATTTAACAAACTAAACGATGTACCCGTTATCTAGTATGCATTTGAGAAAATTGTTCCAACATTGTATGCATTTTTGAATTTGACTTTGTTTTATCATAATTGCCATCTCTACATTGCGAGCGTTGGAAAAATACGAAAACACTGTTCAGGTAGATTTATTGCAGGGGTTTTAGAACTACATCGTTAGTTTGCACCGCTGCAAAGATACAATATGGGACACGAAGAAATATGAGCAGACTTTAAATTCTTTACCCCACACAAAAAATTAAAGCATGTGTTTTTCTTGGGCTTCAATCGATTTCAGTAATAAATTTAAATTGCTCATCAACAAAATTATCGAATTCCAAATGTAAGATTCTTTCTTCAGACTACTACAAGCCACAAACAATGCAAAAACCTAAATTTTCAGGATGATATATGCCTTATCTCCTTTAAGTTCGGGGGGAATCGCGAGTGCGACAAAAATAAAATGGAAAGGAAAGAAAAGAAAGAAAATTAAAATGTGCCTCGCGTTCCCTAACCTCACTCCCTTCAGGGTACGAAGGCTGACATCACCACTACCGCCGCCATCACGGTATACAGTTCTTTCGCCTTTGTGATACTGCACCCATCATATCCACCATCGTTGCAACGTCTCTACAGGATTCAGGTTCGCTCTCCATCCTGTTCTAGACTCTGACTTCATTACCGACAGTTTCTAACCTCCCAGGATATTTGATCTATTCTTACTCTACCATCAACTTTGCTTTTCTAAATATTACTAAACTTTACTAATCATAATTTGAAAATTGAATAAGTGATAAAGGAATTTATTTTAAACTTTATTTAAATGCAAAATATTTTCCAGGAGTTCCAGGAGCTTTTTCGCTAATTTTCTCAATTCCTCTCAAATACAATACTTTCATGCGTCATTGTCACTTTAAAATCAAACTCACTGCTCTCTCAGTGAAATTCAATAGTGTTCAGAAACACTCTCAAAATATCATGAAACCAGGCAATATTTTCATTATCATTTCACTTATCCTGACGTACATAACAAGCACCCAACAAGGTTGCCTGTTCTTTAATAAGCCTCCCCTTATACCGGTGCTTGTTTCTGACTTCCGCCAACATTAAAGGTCGTCGGGTGACCTCTGAATTTGACCCGGGCTTCGCCGCGTTTGCAGCAGCGGGGGCGTCGGGCGTGAAGTGGGATGAGGGGGAGGGGAGGGCGGGGGCTCCAGGGGCCTAATTTGGCCCCACCGCCGCCGCCGCCGCCGCCGCCGCCGCCGCCGCCGCCGCCGCCGCCTGGCGCCCTCGTCGTTTTCGAGCCACCGGCGAGGCCCTCTGCGGCTCGCTCGACTTTGACTCGCGAGGAGGAGGAGGAGGAGGAGGGGGTGGGGGTGGAGGGGAGGTGACTGTCGTCAGAGGGAGCCGATTAACGAGCGGGGCGATTGCCGAGTATCGGCTCTCTAAAGGGCCAGCCGGCCACCGCCCCCTCTCCCCTCCCTCTCCCCTCTTCCCTCCCTCTTCCCCTCTCTCCACCCTTTCCCCCTCCACAGCCTACTGCGCCCCTTTTCATCCACCGTCGCCACCGTAGCTCTAATTATTACGGAGGCTGGTCGGCGGCGGGGCTCACTGGATCGCCACTAGAGCGCGAGAAGAGGAGATCGAGGTCTGTGGTATGTTTGAGTGGAGGGAAAGTAAGATGGCACAGAGAGGTTCGGGGGGATGGAGGAGATGCAATAGATGAGGATAAGTTTGGTCGGAAGAGGAGTAAGACCGAATTGTGATGTGCAATGGGCAATGGCGGACTCCAGGAGATGGATATGCCCGTGAGACTTCAGCACTTCCCCAATCCAATGGCTCATTTTCTGAAATACAGTTTCTATTAATTTTCTTTAGCAACGAAAATCACTCAATATCTCAAATGTATAAGTTATAATAAATAACTATAAATCAACAAGTAAAAAATTGCCGTTTTCCGGCGAACGATTAGAATACTTTTTCTTCTTAGAATGTAAGTTAAAAAAGTAAACATACCTATATAATTCAGCATAATATAAAATATTTTCCAGAAAAATTCTGTTTGCGTCAATAATAATGGGAAATTGAAATAAAGAACACACTTACGGTGAATGAAGAAACTTTGGAGTAAAATATAAACAAAAGGAAGCTTGTAAAGCGTAACTTAACAGGAATTTTGATAATTTATTTGGAAATAAGTAAAGAATTGAACAATAGCCTACAGGTTAGGGGAAGAAGAAGGTAAGTTATTACAAGAGTGAGAAGAAATAAATGACACACGAGCACAATAAAAATACAAACATAAAAGAACTATACTTCTGTACAACGCAACGTTTTCCTCACAACTGAATTGAATGTTCGGGTGTTGCCTAGAAAGTAAGAGACAAACCAAGTCAGATGTACGAATCAGTTTTGTCCTACTGCTATTTAGCAAGATGTGAAGTGCCAATGAGCAGAACTCGCTGAAGACGGTGGAAAGCGTTCGTTCGTTGCAGCGAGATTACTAGTGAGCTCCCACCAGCGGAGCACCGCCCCAGCCGGTACAAGCTCTACGCTCCCAACCGGTCTCTCGGCAGGTGAGGTAGTGTACTGCATGTGAAGTAAGGAGTGAGAGGCAAGAGAGGTGATTGGGCAAGCAAGAGGAAGGAAAGATTGCGTGCGGTCCGTGGCCCCTTTGTTAGGGTTTTGCTCGGGCTTTCACCTGGTATTGATTGGAGAAATCACCAAAACTTACTGATCAGAACAGCCGGCTGCTAGACTTCTATTCCAAAGAGCGACTGATTTCTTCTTAGCTATTAATCTAGTGTCGAAAAATGCTGCTACCGTCGGGACTCCAAACTAGGACCTCCGGATCAGAGGTACTGAGCGTAGAGGTACCTGAGCAGTCAAATCACCAGTGAGCTTGAACAAGATTCACGAGAAAGCTCCATCTAGTGACTAGTCTAACAGAATGAAGAGACAACACCGTTTATTACTACATTTCCCGTTTTTACGAAAATGAGTAAAGCTCATTTACATTTGACTTGGGTGTGGGTTTATTTTAACTACACCTGACGAGGACACATCCATATACGTACTGCAAGCTGAACAAGTGTGACCCACTTTTTATTTTGAATATAGCTCTTGTCCGAAAGAATGGGTTTATCAACAACGTGCGCACGCTAAACAACTGTTGCTGATGTGTTCTTTTTAAAACAAAAAATAAATATAAAAGTTATATAAATATAACAGTAAGAAATAATTATTCTCTATGGGCATTTTAATGGGGAGAGTACTTGTTTGATTCCAAATAACCAAGGGCAAAGGATGATTTTTAAAATTTCCAGATTCACTGTACATTCTTAAAAATATTTGTCAGCTTTTGTGTGGACAATAAAGGGTTGAACTTCGTTCTTTGAATACCAGACAGTATCCTGAGATATATGCAATTTGCCATACACAACTGCACATCGTGATGCCTACTAATGCGAAATTCAAACTTCGACCAATTGGTACATGGTCAGATAAATCTTTTTAATTGACACTTATTAAATGTACCTTTTTAACTAAACATTCATTTTTAGAAAACATTTCTATCGATACATTTCCATGTGAATTGTAAGCCTATGATGGTTAAGTTAGGCAAGTTTCAATGGAAAAATTGCTCGATAAGAACGCGCATATCACAAGAAAATTTTACCATGAAAATATCAACTGGAAACATCGTGGTAAGTGAATATTTAATAATAATAATAATAATAATAATAATAATAATAATAATAATAATAATAATAATGAGAAGAAGAAGAAGAAGAAGAAGAAGAAGAAGAAGAAGAAGAAGAAGAAGAAGAAGAAGAAGAAGAAACAGAATAAAACAATAATAGTTCTCACGTTTTCTTAGTCTTTAGTTACAAATTACAAAATTTCTCGAAACATTTCTGTCAAAATATGAGACCGCATTTATGTGCTTCACGTAGTACATTTAAATTTATAGTATTCTTTGCTTATGTACGTTATATTTTTCTGGCTATTATATCTTGGCACACACCATTGTTTGCGGAACAATGTGCCTCATATGCAAGAACGAGCGGCGGCGGCGGCTGCGGCGGCGGGGCGATCGTCGAGGGCACCGACACAGTGTGGATCGCGGAGCGCTGCGGCGGCGTGGGCGGGGGCGGGGGCGGATCTGAAGGGCGGGCCTCAGCGGCGGCGGCCGGCGCAACCGCCGAGTGCCACTCAAGAGGAGGTCGCTAGCCGTGCCGCGTCGCACCGCGCCGCGCCGCTCGCCCAGAGAGAGACGGAGGCGAAGTCCCTGCTCTTGCCATCGCCCATGTCCTCGTGAACGTCGCCGCCAGCTTCCCCGCGTCGCCGCCGGCGTTCCTCTCTACTGTCACCCCTGCCCCCACTGTCGCATCCTTCATCGCACCGACCATCTCATCCTTTGTCGCACCCATCACTGCTTTCACTATCGCACCCCGTCTCACCTACCATCACACCCCGGTTGCACCCTCCGTCGCACCCCCATCGCTGTCCCGTCGCAACCACCCCCCTGTCCCTTCCGCCTCCAACGCCGCCCTTCACCACCACGCCACGCCATCACTGCCTCCACCGTCACAACTTCTATAACTGCCACCGGCTTCTGCCACCGCCACTTCCATAGCCTCCGCCGTCGCCACCCTCTCCCCTGCTTACCCCACCCTGTTTCCCAACAGCACAGCCTTCGCCAATGCCGCCTTCGTCGTTTTTCCCGTCTCTCTCGATGCCGGCACCGCCGCCGCTCTCACCATCTCCGACGCCAACACGGTAATGGAGCTGGAGGGCAGAGGGGTGGGAGTGGGGGCGGGGGCGGGTGTAGCCGCAGGGAAGCGCGACCGCAGCGCCGCCGCCCGGGGCGATCCGACGGCGGCGGCGGCGGCAGCGACGACTCTTGTGACGACGGCGGGGGGGGGGGGCGTCGCCGCTTTCCAGCGATCGCTTGTCGGAGCGGTATGCGCTGCCGCAGGCGCCGCAGGCAACTCGCAGTCTTTGATGGCGATGGGAGAGGATGCGAGATGGCTGGGAGAGGCGATGTGTGGGAACATATCATGTTGGGTTTGTTGAACATTCCTTTCAATTTCGGCCATCTGGTGGCGGGTTTGGTTCGTGGTGAAGGTTTTCGTTTTTCTTAACAAATGACTTTCGCTTTGTGTTGTAATTATTAAAAGTGTTAACGCCCGTGAGTTTTGGATATCAATTTTTTTAAATTTCTCTATATAAAAATTACATTTATCAAAACTTGACAATTTGATTTTTAAATTATACAAATATAAATTACCAATACAAACGCAAATTATTGTATTGCCATTATTAGTAAGGACACATTATTTTCATTAGATGAATCTTTATTTGTACTAGTGAATAGATGTAAAGATCTAAATATTGTATTTAAATATATTTTGTAAGGATTTATTATTTTCCTGTTCTAGAAATTTCGAGACTTGTATTTTTCTTAGTAAATTTTTGGGGTAAAAGGTTAGAATTATGAGAAATTTCATTCTCAAGAATGCTGAGTCAAACAGGTTAGGTCTTCTAAATATAAGTATTCCGGACAACTTCTCATGCAAATTGCTCAATAAACAAAGAATGAAATATGTAATTTTTTCACCACTAATTCTAGAGAACCTTTTACATGCTTAGAACAAACTAATTCGCAAAAGTAAATAAATCGGTAGATTAATTTTATCATGTTCATTATATTATTATAATCCATGTTCTCACACACCAATTTCCAACGAATGTTGTCTTTTTTCATATAATTCGCATTTAACTGAATGAGTGTCTTACTGAACGTCGCCGTTAATTCCCTGGGCAAATACCTTCAGGGGTTGAGAGATTACTCTCAGTCCACATTAGGAACGAGGGAGACTTTGGAAGCAGGTGCTCCATTCCTAATTGCTACAAATCCCTTACATCATCCCTCGCCGGTTGGGAGTCGCCCATTAAAGTAAGGTCTCAGGTCACTGGATTAGAGCCTTGCTCGCTCTCGCTTCAGTAAAGTAACTTATACTCACTCTACAGGAATCTAACTGTAAATAACGAAAAATATCTTGTGAAACACGATACAAAAAGGTTTATAATTAAACATGCAAAATACCAGAACTGCATTGTAGACTTGAAAAGTTTCGGGAAGTTAATAGAAATTATTGCAGTGCTGAACCTATAAACTCGTTTAGCTTTTGTGTCAACAAATAGTTCTTTTCTCTTATTACGTATATTGAATTGTTTTGTTATATTTTATTTTTTTTGTTACTCTAAATGTTTCTTCCAATAGTTTAAATGATTACATTTTATAAGAAACGTGCCTATTTTTCTCTATTTGTTTTCTCTATGAATATATTCATTTTTATTTTCATAAAAATATCGACAAGTGTTCTGAGAGTGTGTTGACAAGTGTGTAATATGATGTTTTGTTTCTGTTGTGAATTTCATTATTATTCTAAAATGCATTATTAAAAATGCAAATTTCGTTTATTTTCAATGTCAGTGCATGTATTCATATATACAGTTTACACATATTTTCTACGGCTTCTAACATCAATTTCTGTGTTTTGGAAATAATGTCGTGCTTAGTGTAACAGTAATAATGGGATTTTGTATAACACGCACACTACATCAAGCAACGCTTTCACCCTCACGTGTTTTCAGCTTGGTGGATGTTGCATCATACAAATTCCAGGTACAGAAACGCGGTTTGTTCGCAGCATTCTGCAGGCGCGAACACTAGCAACACCTCTTAACGCCTACCTCGCTTTTGACCACCACCACCGCCACCGCCGCCGCCCCCGCCGCCACCGCTGCCACCGCCGCCACCGCCGTCACCGCAGTCGCCACCGCCACCGCCATCGCCACCGCCATCGCCACCGTCATCGCCACCACCACCGCCACCACCACCACCGCCACTACCTCCACCTCCACCTCCACTACCACCGTCACCGCCGCCACCGCCGCCACCGTCGCCGCCGCCGCCACCACCACCGCCGCCGCCGCCGCGACCACCGCATCCACCCCCTCCGCCGCCTCTGCTGCATCCACCACCTCGCCGCCACCACCATCACTGTCACCACTGCCCCCGCCACCACCGCCGTCACCGCCGCCACCGTCGCCGCCGCCGCGACCACCGCATCCACCCCCTCCGCCGCCTCCGCTGCATCCACCCCCCTCGCCGCCACCACCATCACTGTCACCACTGCCCCCGTCACCACCGCCGCCTCCGCCGCCACCGCCACCACCACCACCATCTCCACCACCCCCGCAACCGCGGGTCCTCGCGCAGCCATTGTGAATGCATCGCGTACACCTCGAAAAAGCATCTCTCCGCGCGTTCGCGCGTTTTGAGCCTAATGAATCGCGGCTGAGAGTCGCCTCTCACACGTGCTTCCTGGCTTCACGCTGTCTCCTTCTCGCTCTCGCTCCTTTCAAACTCTTCCTTTCCGTCTTTCCTTCGCGCTCCCCGCCCGCCCCCCGCCCACGCGCGTCGCTTCGCGCGCGCACAAAACAGGCGCTGTTAAGTTGGCTGCGTTTAAATTATCCAGGGATTTGGGCGGCGCGGCAGCAAGCGGGGTGCTGAAGACGCGTCGCGTCGCTGCGCCGGGTCCCCTCCCCGGCCCTTTCAGGGGCTGGCGCCGGGCGCAATTAATGGTAACGCGGCAGAAGGGCTCCGACGGACCGGGCACTGTGCGGCCGCTGGCACTTGCCTCCCCGTTGTTAGCTCCCTCGCTCCACTGCCCGCTAATGCCGTGCTTGACTCCGTAAGCAACGTCTCGTCTTCCCAAAATTAAAAATTATGTCTTTTGTAGTTTGGGACGGATTAATGTTGGCATTTTTTTAAAATTTCGGAGCATATCTCATTTTATTATTTATAGAGGAAATTTTCCACATCGGTTACTTCCCTTTCTATCCAAAAAAATTATGATAATCAAGCAAAATAAAACATCTGTATTTGTTTAATTTTACGAACAAGTAAAGGTTGTTTGCGGTCGAAAATTAGTTCAAAATATTTTTTTTATTCTTGTAGGAATGAAAATAACTACCAAGGGCGAGCATTTCACATTAAAAAGGCAAGGAATCAACAGAAAAATATTCTAGATAAATATTTACCTTTTGCTACGGTTTAATGTCATGGAAAATATGGGAATATAAAGTGTTAGAGTCATTTCCATGTTAAACTTATTTTATGATTTAAAGGTTAAAGCTAATTTGAATGAAAAGCAACCACTGAATGTAATATCGGAAATATAATATTCGAAACACGAGTTGAAAATGAAAGGATTAACGCCTAAAGAGTGCGTTTACAAACCGAAATAAGAAAGAGGAAGCAACGTCTTGAACTGGTGGCCAAGCGAAACAACCGAGGGTACTGTTGCGTAAACAGTGGACGAGGCGACCTGGGTTTACGCCCCCATGTAGCATCAGCCAAGAGAGGAGGCGACTTCGCGAGGGCGAGATAGAAGTCCAAGTGCCAGGGAAAGGACGAGTCCACGAAGTTCTGCAAACACAAGACGGGTGGGGGCGGGGGTGGGGGTGGGGGGCTCTGAACGGCAAGCCGGGGACGACTTCAGCTCAGGGGGGCGTGGCTTCTCGCCCGCACAAAGAGGTGACTAATCCTCGGCGTTGCCGCCACACGTCACTATTGTCCTGGCAGTGCTGTCGGGCCTCCCGCTGGCGGTCCTTCTCTCGGTGACTTTGCCGTTTAACCCGCTTCCTTCTCTTAGAACCGGCATTAATTGTATTATTTTGGTCGAAAATACTTTGTATTGTTTCGAATATTTATATATAAATTCATGTTTATCAATAAAATTGGAGGATCAATGACATGTACGCAGATAGCATTGAATCTTGAAAATCAATATAAAAATCAAATAGAATAAGTTAAAACCAGAGAGAGTACATTCTCGGTAACGAAATTTCAAACTGAAATGTTTACCCATTTTAACTTTTAATTTGTACTAAACTCATCGTGCAAAAATATATTATTTAATAAGTAATTATATAATATCTTGCTTTTATTTATATT
The DNA here is from genome assembly GCA_038098605.1 of Gryllus longicercus. Lineage (NCBI taxonomy): Eukaryota > Metazoa > Arthropoda > Insecta > Orthoptera > Gryllidae > Gryllus > Gryllus longicercus. The sequence goes on from JAZDUA010001094.1 coordinate 84,219, forward strand.
AATTTATCCATAAATTAACTCACGTTTTCCTTCAATAAGGTATTTCTTTTATTCTACGTATGTTCCAAGTAATTTCCACACTACGCTCTCACTTGGTAGCCAACGTTTCAACTTTTGTGAATCTCGTTTTTCATAGTTTTCTTCAGTGGAAGTGCATTTGATGTGCAATTCACAGATTGCGGGGACTGTGGATGCAAAAGTCAAAAAGAAAATTTACCCACACAGCGAAACCGCCATGTAATCTTGGTGAAATAAAACGGATGCAATTTTGAAAATGAAACCATTCAGGTATCTCATTCATATCCATCACCCTGCATCGTGCATCCACCTCTCGTCTCCAATGAAGTCCGTTTTCCCCGAACAGATAACTGTAAAGCCGGCGGATTATTTTTATTCATACCCGTGCGTCTTTGATCAGCAGTCTGCAGTGACTTCTACCTCTGTCCCTTTATGTCTCTCGGGTGCACATTGTATCCTTCCATCAGTCACAATGTCCTGTTCACGATTCAATCATGCAAAATCCACTGTTCGTGGTTTAGACGTTCTTAATTCATTCGTGTGGCTCTATCACTGCTCTCGTCTAAGCCGTCTCTTGTTGCCCCCGCTGCCCTTGAAACGTCTGTCGGGGCTTACCATCGACTGCCCCGCACTCAGGCTTCGCAAAGCCTCCTTGTCATCTCAGCCCTTGCTGGCCGAATAAGACAGGCCACTCATCCTCTCCGCTCGCTACTCCCTTCTCTCTCCCTCTTCTCCTTCCCCTTCATTCTACGTATCCCTCTACATCCTGGCCACTCCGCTGATCGTCCTTAGATTTTGAAGGGGACGTTTCACACATTCGCGTTGACTATGATATGTCTCGACCTGCTTCAAGACAAAACATCCTCATTTGGCCATAAATATAATCATCTTTTAATTTCTGAGAGTACAATGCATTCTTTTGTACTAATTGCCTAGTTCCAAGTGGCTTTGGTTGATGGGTTAAGTGTTTTCTGTTTTAAAAACATTTTGCTACTTCCCACTAATTTGATATAAGACGATTTGTTCAGAAATTGATGTCAATTACTCGTTTTTTTTTAAATTCCGGTAATATTGTATTTTAATATCTTAACAGTTTCTCACTAACATGTACGAAGTAGTTATTGGTAATAATATTCAAGTTTTCTTAAAGGTTCTGTTTTCTACTAGATGTTGCATTCTCTGAAGAGAAATTCTGCTAGTTTGCAGTTGAGTGAATTGAATTCCCGGGAACTGGACAGCCCAAGAACGATATTCTTGTAAAGTGGATAGTCGGTTTGTCGTAACCTTGAATAGAATTCCCAATGACTTGCGACGTGCTCTTTTGAATTGCAGTAGTCAAAACTGTGGTGACGTCAATTGATAACACTTTGTAGGTAGAAGGAATATGACCTTCACCTTTGACTGCGGCTGTAGACGATCGCGGTAACGTCTCCATCCCGTGTTGCTATCCGCACCCCTTCATCCCCTCCTCGTCTCATCCCCTCCCCGCACTCTCACGCTCCTCGGTTTTCTTTGCGCCCCTCCTCCCGCTCCGCAGCGATGGTCGTATTTTGGCAGAACACTATGCGTGGGCCCGCGCGCGCCGCTGTAGAACCACTGATAGCGCTTTTCTTTACTCCAGCAAGCATTTTCTTTTTCTGCCCGTCTTCTATATATCCACTGCTTCAGCGCAGCGGCGCAGCCCCTCCCCTCCCCGCCCCCACCCCTCCCCCGCCCCGACGCGTCGACGCTGCCTCCGCGCCCCGCCCTCTCTCCGACGTCTCCGCCCCGCCCCCGCCCCCGCGCCGCGCGACGCCCCCGGGAGATTGGTAAATCCGTACGATAGATGAATGCCTCATGAGGTAAATTTGGTTCCATCAGGGGGGATATAGGATCGACCCCTCCCTGTCTCCCGCGCCTGTCTCCGCGGCCCCGCCCCCCCGCCGCCTTCGCCCTTCGGCGCACGCGATACGTCTCTTGAGCGCGCCAGTTTGGAAATAGATTCCGGGCGAGGGGCGGGGAGGGGGCGTAATTCCGTATTTCATCTCGTTTGAGCGGCGAGAGCAGCTGGCTCCCCCCGCCCCTCCCACGCCTCCCCCGCCCTTCGCCGTCCTCCCACGCCGCCCTCGAACCCTCGACGCCGCGCCAGAAACAATTGAAATACGTGCCCCGGCGCCCCGGACGTGTTTCCTATCGCGCGTCGGCGACGCCGTCTTTTTGGCCCCGGGCCGTGTTTCGTTTACTCGCCGCCATCCGCGCTGGCGGCGCGGCGGGGCGCGGCCGACGCCCACACACCGACGCCGACGCCGACGCCGACGCCGACGTAGACGCAGGTTCTTACGACGCGGAGACGGCCGTCCCCGCCAGAGCAGGCGGCGTCGGTGCTCGGCGCTTTACGGAACGCCCGACTTTTTATTCTGTGCCCCCTGGTGGCGACGGAGCTGCTTGCTGCTGAGAGATTCTTTGATTTCTCTTTCGAGCGATGACTTTTCTTCTTCTCTGACATGTGGTTGCTTGAAAATACTCTTCTAATGCGCTGTAAATTGAATAAATTATGTCATATTTAATCCTGTAAATAAGGAAATATAAATCGCAAGTATATATTCATTTTGTTGTTGTCTTGCTCTCAAAAATAAAGTAAAAAAGTTTATCACATATTTTTACCTATTCATGAGATTTAATACAATCCAAATCAGTATTATTCAGCTTCGTGTATTTTAACACGCGATCAGAGCGTGGAATTTATAAACAAGAAGGGCCCAAATATAAGTCAACAATAAAAATAAATTGGATAATTAGTTTTAAGAAAAAATATTTATAAAATCGTCAAGTGGTTTTAATGATGAGTACAGAAGAGGTGTTTTACATTAATTTTTATAGTGGAATATTCACGTTGTAAAAAAGGGACTTTGGACGTTCTATTACATGCCGATCCACCGAGTATTATGTACATATAATGTACAAGAACCGTGTTGAGACTACTACCATATGAGGAATTAACTCTCAAAGAGAATATTTAAAAATAGATAATACTGTAAAATATATGTTAAAATTCGCAGACTTTAACAGCAGTCAATTATTTGCAGAATCTGAGATTGTGAATAGAAATGTCAAAAGAAATCAATAATATGAAACTAAAACCGTTATATGACGTGCGATTCTGCCTCGTAAGAAATCTCCCATTTTGAACTTGCTGCATTATCCCTCCCTCGTGAACAGCAGCACGTAGCGTTGCTTTGTCGAGGCCACTCGACGCCTGCGGCCCTTGGCGTATCCATATCGCCCTTGACCGCGAGGGTTGTTTACTTGACCGCCAGGCCGCTTCATCTCCAAGGCGACTGATCCGCGCGCGGCTGGCGGCGGTGACACATCGGCGGCGGATGCCGCGGATGCCACGGGCGCACGCGCCCCGCCGCTCAGGGATCGGGGGTGTTGGAGGGAGCGTGGGCGGGGCGCGGACGGGGACGCGGGCGGGGACGCGGGGCGGGAAGCGGGCGGAGGCGCGTTGCCGGGGCGTGGATGGGGGCGGGGAGTGGGCGGGGAGTGGGGCGTGGGGGGGCGGGGGGCGCGTGCTGGGGCGCGGAGGGGGGCGCGGGCTTGGGCGCAGGCGGGTAGGTCGGGCGGGAGCGCAGGCGGGGGCGCGGTCGGGGACGCGGGCGTGGACTCGGGCGCTGAGGCGGGGCGGGGGCGCAGGTGGGGGGTGCAGGCGGGTAGGTCGCGCGGTGGGCGCGGGCGGGGGCGCGGGCGGGGGCGCGGGCGAGGGCGCGGGCGTTGGGCGCTTGGCGGGGGTGCGGGGCAGGGGCGGGGGCAGGGAGCGCGGACGGTGGTGGCGCGCGGGGGTGGCGTGGGTGAGGGAGACACAGCGAGGCGCTTCGAATTACCTGCTGTAATGGAGGAGCGCGCGCGATCCCGGCCCTGGCCACCACGCGGCTCTGCATTGCTAGGGCGCCGGGGAATGCTCCGCCCCTTCCCGCACCGGCCTTCCCACGCCCCTCCACCCCTCCTGCGCCCGACACATTGTCGCCCTCGCTGCATCGGCTGTTGTCACTACTTTACTCACCGCCCCCTCCCCCAAGTCGGTATTTATATTAATTAAATAAAAACAATTAGCGTAACAGGTTTCATTGCTAACTGAAGTTTCCAGAGTGAGAATGCCTTAAAGCCTGCCCAGAGCAATGTATTTATGTAATATTAGTGGCATGCTGTAACAAAAATTCTTCTGAACAAAACACCAAATGAAGGACTTACCAAAACGTGGAACCCACTCTGCGCAAAAACAAATAAAATAATTTCGTATAACATTACAAAAAAATAAATATTATAACAAAAACAGTATTCACGTGTACTTCATAAACATACAACGGTATCATTCAATACAAGAGTTCTTCACAAACCAAAAATATTAAACATGTTGTAGTTTCAAATGCAATATGTGAATAGCGTATATTTAATGGAGGTCGCTTCTTCCTTAGAGCCTTGCTGTTGCATGACGTCACCTGTGTCGAAAACGTTGATGCGCGAAGTATGAGAATAAGGGCAATTACAAATTCAAATAATTGCACTCATTTAAAAACCGAATCTATTTCATTTTTTTTACATTTTCACGAGATAATGGGTATCCGAGGAAGGTATAGAACTCTATGATTGAAATAGACTGAACAGTTTTCTTTCAGTTTTGTGCAAATTTGAAATTAGTAATATGCATTTTGTAACATAATACTCCTAATTACATTACCTGCATTAGAATACAAATTTGCATTTAATATAGTATCTCATTTCTATCAAGAATTGACTGTGATACTAATGTATTGTAAGTTTTCACTACTACGAGAGTATTTAGAGTATTGGCAAATGTTTTAATGTTATTTTTAATTTTATTTTCAATTTAACGAATATGATTTAAATTTGATATGTAAAAGTTCATTCAAAACCAATATTAAAGTAATCGATACCTGATATCACATTCTCTTGGTATGTTGAATATTGTGCTGAAAAAGGTTTATGCATTTCTATTGGTGCCACAGAGCCATAGCACCCATCCTTAGTGATCCTCTAGTAGTCACGTTGTCGGCAGATCTACTTTACGAATATGGAGATGAGCTTCAATGTGTTGACAGTGAGATTACAAGGTCGTATGTTGCTTCATCCATTGATCGAAACAGGGACACGTGTGATTAATAGGAATGATCATGACGAAGATTAATGATAGGATTTGACGAAAGGATTAATGAGAGTATCGAGTAATGCTCTTGAAAATACTTGTTTTTGTTGTTTGAATGTTGCTCATAATATTTATTAGTATGCGTTTATTTCGTATGCATTTCATACTTTTATACTTTCTCGCCTGATACGATCTTATGTAGAAAGAAAGTATTGTAATGTTACAGAGGTGGCAATGTGACGATATTTCTGCAAAAAACTCGTAATGCCAGGTGTCCTGATACATAAAAAGTGGATACTCCTTGTTTTTATGAAGTTAATTACTTTTTCTAACACGTTGTGTATTTAGAATCTATGTTTGTGGGTGTATATGAAAAAACTGACTTACGAACAAATGTCTGTCCGTCCGTTTGTCCAGCTGTCCGTCTTGAGTCAATGCTAGCACATAAATTATTTAGATGATTTCTTCGAAAATTGATATTCGCCTAACTCAAAAACCCTGTAAGTATGAAACTGATATTTTTATTTCTGAGTATTCTTTGCATGCTGCCTAAAAAGAATTTTCATTTCTTGTTACAGTTTTTTAATTAAATGTTTTTTTCAAAAAGAGCTTGAAAAATAGCGCAACCTGATTTTGGCTGAACTAACTGAATTTTTTTGAAAATTGCAAATATTTTACATTCTTTCGGCGTTTTACTACACCATCGATATTGAAAATACATAATATTTAAAGAATATAATCATAAATTACAGATATTTAAAAAGTTCATGAACAATTTTTTGAAAATATTAGTAGTTTTGCGTAACGTTTGTTTGAAATAAAGGCAATTTATTTTTTTAAAAAAAAGGGCTCATATGTTTTTATTAGTTTCTTCTTGTATAAAGCAAAGCACGATTAGAAAAATAGAGCTTGTCTCATTTTTATAAAACTCCAAAACCTCCCTTGAACTTCAAAAATGCAAAAGTTTCAAATATTGTATCACCACTAGTTTTCTAAGTAAATATTTTATTTTTGTTCCAGGTACGTATGCTGAAAGACTTCGTGAACACTACTCTCAATCTCAGAGTGAGTACTGACAAATACGTGAAGTAAAGTTTTTACCCGCGGATCAAAATTGGTCAATGTTAAGGGACCTATAATTGTGTAATCAATTACCAAAACTATCATAGGAGACAGCTGTACAAGATGTCAAATGTTTAACACTGCTGAAGCAGTAGTAATAACATAATTGAATACTTTTCGATGTTTGCAAATGATCCGATTGTATAAATCGAAGATAGAAGAAAGATGTTTAATTCGAAGATAAGGCTGTCATAAACAACACTATATTCAAATGTATTTTCTTAGCAATATTCAAACAAAATATTTAGTTGTCTTTTTTTAGTATGAATTAACATTCAATGAAGCATGTTTTGTTTACAAATATATGCAAAATTGATCAACAGGGGTTGATATACATAGCTAGTAGTTCGTTCCATATATTTGTGTCTTACGTTGGACGAACAAAAGAATAATAGAATCAATGTCGGCACTATAAAAATGTCTGCCAAGAACTGGAGAACTTGAAGATATAATTATGTTGTTTTCAATAGTCTTTGAAGACGTCAAATCCAATTACGAAACAAAATATAAAAACTGCAAGTACTAATTAAATATCTCTTACAAGTTTCGAATACTCTGCCAAGTAAAATTTCCAAAGAGAAGCTAAGACAAAAGTGGAGCGAAACCCAGTAAGTGAGTAATAACTACTGCTTGGAGGCGAAGCGAAACGATTCACCGCGCCGCCCACCGAATCCCAGAATCCCTGCAGTAAGAAACAAAGCGACGCTGTCGGCGGCGGTAGTTCTGCGCGCATTACGAATTCATAGCTAATTAATTACCCGCGGCGACGGACGGAGCCCGCGCAAGCCCCTCCGCGCGTACAAAGCCTCGTGGGGGCGGGGACGGCGGTGGGGGTGGCGGGGAGGCGGCGACAGGGACGGGGACGGCTGCGGTGGAGGCAGAGTCGAGGGTGGCGGGGAAGTGGCGTGGGGACGGCGGTGGAGGTAGTACAGCCGGGGGTGGCGGGGTGCCGGCGTGGGGGCGGGAGGTGTCGGGGATGGGGACGGCGGCGGTGGTGGCGTGGGGACCAGGAAAGCCACGAGGGCGCGTTCAAGAACATGGGCGGCGGGGGTGTGGTCGGTGACAGGAGCGAGAGATTCGGGGGCGGCGGCAGCGGTGGTGGCAGAGTCGGAGAGGCGGGGAGGGAGCGGAGGGACTTAAAACGGGGGTGGGGCGGCGGAGGGAACCACTACAGCGGCGAGTGATCGGATGCTACCGGAGGCGGGATGGTGGTGGCAGAATCTGAGGCGGCGGGGAGGTGGAGAGCTGTGGCAGGGGCAGGGGGTGGGGTGGAGTGGCTGCGGGGAGGGTTGTGGCCGCAAGTTAGGGGGGGCGGGGCGGAAGAAGAGACGACGCGAATTCCGGAACATATCGATATTCGCTTCGGAATGTAGCGCTTTAGTTTCCATGCGATTTCCAGTCGGAAGCTTCGCGCTCTGGTGGGGATTGCACAAAAAGACGCGACGCCGCTCTGTGCGCGCGAGGTGTCTATGTCTAGTTGTGTGTGTGTGTGAGAGCAGGGCGTGGCAGCGGCGGCAAAGGTGTGCCGGGGGAGGGGGGAGTGAACCGCGAGGACTGTGAGGTCGCGGAAGGTAGGATCGTCTGGAGGGGTGCGGGCTTTGGCGGTGAGGTTGCATAACGGCCAGGCAAAAGGGGCTGGTGGCAGTGCGGGGCGGGAGGGGGAGGGGGGGGAGGGGGGCGGATGTGGCTCCATTTCCCGCTGATGACGCGCCGTTTGGCAGATCTCGCACCGCGCGACACCTTGTGTCGGACGCCGGGATTGCGCGAGGGCGACGCCGCCGGCCCCGACGCCGAAGACGTCGACGGCGACGTCGCCGCCCCGGGGATTTGTCAAAGAGCATCCTTCAATACAGGCAGTCGCGCGTCCTCGCTCGCGCCGTGGAGGACGGGGATGTCACTGAGGACCTGTGTTGTCGATGGCACTGCTACACTCCTCCGCACGTTTTAACACTTATTTTTTTCACCACTAGACACCCTTCTTCCTTCTCATGTACTCCGGTAGGAGATGGGTCCAGCTATCGTGTTTGCTTCTCTGCCGTCTAGCCTTGCCTAAATGCTGTTTTTTTTGTTTTTGTTTTTTTTGCCTCCGTTCAGACTCCATATCGTCACGACCACAATGGCATGGCAACTCCGGACTATCACGTCCGATTTGACACTCCATTCGTTGTGCATTCTCCTAAAATTTCACGTGCTTTCGCTGTCCTTCCAGCCTACGTTTCTTTTGTTGTCTTACTTGACTGCGACGAGTTCGAAGCTGTGAATTTGATTTCCACGCCGCTCAGGCATTCTGACTCCTTCTTTCCACAATTGGCGTCCTGACTTACGACAACCTTTCTGAAAATCCTTGGATGTGACGGCCTCACCATCCCTGCGTAGTCTTTCTCCAGTTTCCCTCGCCTGTTACGGTACCAGATAATTTCCTTGGATTCTTGAACATTGTTCATTCGTGACACCCTCTCTAGACTGCATATGTAACTTTCCATTCATGGTTCATAGTATTAATTTATTTTTTTACCCTCTTCTCTGAATGGAAAGGAAATAAAAATGTTCAATGGTTTTAAATATTTGCTACGAAAGTATTATTTTTTTACATTATAAAATAGATTAAAGTCTTGTCATATGTTATGAATAATTTGATTTATTATTTGGTACATTACGTGTTAAAAAATGTTTTCAGATAGCTGAGATCTCGTGCTAGTAAACATTACAACAGTAAATAGTTCTTTGACAGCTTAAGTGATAGTATTTTTATGTAGTTGACAGGTTATTCAATTACATATAATATGCATTGAACTTTACTGTAATTAGTTAACTGTCGTTTGGGGGATTTATGCAACGTAAATTTTTAAGTTTAAAGTTACACTCAAATATGTATAAAATACGTGTTTGCATTACGAGGTTGTGTCTTCTTTGAAGCAAGAATGCCAATCAGTGTTTAGTTTATACTCGTAGAACCATCCAAACTTCGTTCAGCAGTATACGCAGAAGCAGTAAACGTGGAGCAAGAAATGCATTTCCTATCTTGGAATTAAACACCGTGTGCCCAGCGATCCCACGACACTTCGACTGTGTCCATAACAGCCAATCCAGCGAGCTCCCCCCTTCTCTCCATCTCTCCCACCCTCCGCCTCTTGCGACGCCGCCTTCTGACGTCTTCGCCGCCTTGCGACGCCGCCAACGTCCAAATCGACGTAACCGACGTCGACTCCGCGGCCGTCAAGCTGGCAACGTTTGCTTCTGAGAAATATCTGCGCGAAGTGCCGCTCGGTTGCCTCCTCCTCTTCGCGTCCACTGACGCATCTGCCGTCCCCTAACACTTCCGCGAATCCCGCCACTTCCACGTTCTCGTACCTCGCCACCCCGCCGCCCCTGCCGCCCCTGCCGCCCCTGCCGCCCCCACCGCTCTTACCGCCGCCCCCACCGCCCCCGCCGCCCCCACCGCCCCCACCGCCCCCGCCGCCCCCGCCAACCACGCTGCCTTAGCCGCCCCTACATCAACGCCGCACCCACCGCCTCCGCCGCCCCCGCCGCCCCCGCTGCCCCGTCCGTCCTCGCCGCCCCCTCCACCCACGCTACCCCCGCCGCCCCTGCCATCACCGCCTCACTCACCGCCCACGCTGCCCCCGCCGCCCCCGCCGCCCCCACCACCCACGCTGCCCCCGCCGCCCCTGCCATCACCGCCGCACTCACCGCCCCCGTCGCCCCCGCCGCCCACGCTGCCTCTGCCGTCCTTACCAGCCTCGCCGCCTCCGCCGACCCCGCACGCCCCGCCGTCCCCGCAGCCACCCCCGCCACCCCCACCGTCCTCCCTGCTTATGCCACACACGCCTCCGTCACCGTCAACCCATCGTCCCCGCCTCTTGGCACGTCGCGGCGCTCCCACCACCCCTGCCCCACCCCCCGCCATCTTTCTCCGCGCGCGTCCGCCCCGCGCGGCGCGTTGAGTGATGACCACACTTTGCCGCCGCCAGGCGCGCGCGCGTGGCTTTCGGATGCGGAATCGGATCGCGGGACCCTGATCGATGCTGCGAGCCGCGCTCGCTCCCGCGGGGCATAATGACGCGCTACGGCTCCATTCACAAGTTGAAGATAAGTTGAGCTGGCTGTCATTAACCGCCCTGCGGAGAAAGCGCGATGCCTGAAGTAATCAGAAGTGTCTTCCGACAGGGTTTATGGATACTTGCAAAAGTCGTCAAGGGAGATTTCGTGGAATTCGAAGAAATTCGCCGCCGTCAAAGTTGTATAATTTAATATAACAAGATACACAATAGCTACTCTATTTTGTCTCTAAATCTGCCTTATTATCTTGAAACTTTATTTTACGATAAAGAGTATTGTTAGTCAAATGCTTGAAGCTCTGCTGAATGTACTGCGAGAGATCAAATGATTCATGAAAATTAAGAATGCATTTCTGCGTTTAAAATATATTTACTTACAACAAAATTAGTTGAAGAAAGTAAGAAATAATAGAAACTCATCAAATATCTTATTTCCGTATATTCAATCTTTAGTCTATTTCTACTAGGAACGTTTTGATATAATAGTATAATACTCATACAGCTTTGTAAATCGTCAGAAAAGCGAAAATTATTTATAAAAAGCTAAATAACGTCCAGGAAAAAATTATCTTAATGCAATGACTTACTGTATAAATTCGCGTATTGTATTTTTATTGCACATGTTTATTATAAAAATGCTATAAATTAATGTCTATTGATATTAATTTAATTTTATTAATTTCATATAAAATCATAAACATTTTTGCGCACAATGTTCGCCTGAGTTTTTAATGTCTTAATAATTTTGAGACATTACAATTAGCGTTTTGTACTTTCAAGCCGTTATTTGATAAAATTGAAGTTTAATTTAATAGTTCAATACTCTCTGCTGAAAAAGTAAAGAAGCGTGCACCAAACCGATCTCGACATCCAAATTATATCGATCTTCTGTCTATTTTCTCCCTTCGAATATAATGACTGTCAATTTTGCTTAATCGCCTCGCGTTGCTTTAAGTGCAAAGTGCTTGTTATGCTTCCAATATCTAATACGTCGCTCTCGTAATCAACGAGGTTTACTTTTTCCGAAACAAATTACACAAACAAGCAGCAGGAGCACCTTCCGCAGGGGCGGTTCTTTTTTAAATTTTGCCCGCTACGTCACCGTCTCGCGAAGAAAATATCGCTTTTATTGCACCTTGCTCGCCGGCCGCGAGGTGGCGGGGGAGGGAACGAGAGAGAAAGCGAGAGAGAGAGAGAGAGAGAGGAGAAAATTCGGAGAGGAAACGAGTCCATTAACTGTCGCGTCAGGCGTATCGGTTTTCAGCGATACCTTCAATCAAGGCGGCGCTCGCAGCGGCGGGGGAGGTCTCGGCGGGGGCGGGGGTGGGTGGGGTGGAGGCGATGACGGGAGCTGTGGCAGTGGAATGCTGGAGGAGGAGACGGAGGTGGGATTAAGATTGCGTCAGAGGCGGCGACGAGGAGTAGCATGTTGGTGGTGGTGGTGGTCGCGAAGAGAAAGGGAGTGGGTTCGAACAGAGAGGTGGCGGGGGAGACCGAGAAACGTGGATGTCAGAACGGAGAGGTAAGAGGGAGTGAAAAGTCCAAACGGGCAGAGGGAAAAACGAGAACGAGGAGGTGAAGGTTAGGATGGAGGAGAGGGAGTACGAACGAGAAGTGGATGAACAGAAGTAAACCGAGAGGTGAGAGAGTCTGAGGCTAGGGAGGAGCAGAGAAAGGAAGGCATGGAGGGGAATAACTAACATATGGAAATGGAAGATTCTGGAAATGAACATGTAAAATATGGAAGAAGAACAAAAAAAGAAAACGAAGAAGAAGAAGAAGAAGAAGAAGAAGAGCGGAGTGAGAAAGCGGAATGCGGCGGTTGCGATGTAGTCGGGGGTGACGACCTGATGATTGCGGGGCGTTGGTGCAGGCGACGGTGAGAGCGGCGAGCTGAAGTGGACGTTGGTAGCGAAATGGAAGTGCCTACGGCGTGGTGACGATGGGAGGAGTTGCGGAGGGGGTTGAGATGGCGGTTGAGTGCTGCTGGCGGACGACCAGGAGCTTTTACGCTTCCGAGAACCTTGGTATCGTTCTGATTTCTACTTCGAGAGGCGGCGTTTCACTGGAGGTGAGACGTAGATCCCAGAGGAAGGAAGGGACAATTTTGACGAGCAACGACTGGAAATGAGACTCGAAAATGTGATTTTTTGAGCTACGCCTTGTTCATTCCATATTTTTCTACAATGTAACGATGGTTAACACGCTAAGAATTCCTAAATGATGTGGTTTGTCAATTCAAACATCTTATACCACCCCTCATAATTTTATGAGAATGTACTATATATATATATATATATATATATATATATATATATGTGTGTGTGTGTGTGTGTGTGTGTGTGTGTGTGTGAATGTTAGATGTAATATGTAAAAGTGTTGCAAAACTTTTTTGAAAGCATTTTAAATAGAAAAATTGAAGTTAAAAATAAAACTTCGAAACAAATAACAGCATTATGTACTCCATATGACTGTGCCGTATGTTGGTATGTCCATCCATCAAAAAGAAATCACAAAATATTCGAAGGACGAGACACGAAACACTTACATTATTGACATAGTACCACAATAGAGAAGATTTTGATGTTCGGGAAAAGAACAATTTAAAAAAAAACAATCAGTTTTTCTTCTATGAATGATGCGCATAGAGGAAACAAGAAAGAAAGTTTAACGAAATAAGTTTTTGTCCGGAATTTTTACGGCGAACCAATTTCTTTCTCATTTCTATTGTTTTCTTTCTATCTCTTGTCCCAAAATGCATCTTTTTAAAAAAGTATAAAATGTTTCTATCTTGGGATTGAGTACGAAATTTACGTAATGTATATGATTTGCACATTTATCTTTTTCAAACGGCTTATAATAATACAATATAATGTGTAGAACCGATTTTATACTAGTATTCTGATGTAAATGTAGGTTGATTCTCAATGTCTAGAAATATCTACATTTTTCTTACATAGTCACAACTAACATCTTATTGTAATACACATTTTGTCCCAAAAATTAATTTTTAAATTAATAATTAACTATTTAAATTTCTAGATATTACTTCTTTTTTATTGAGAGTAGATTTTACTTATAACACTCATCTAGATATCCCGGATATATTCTGCCACTTTCAAACATGTTTTCTTTGTTGCTATAAAATTTATATACCACTAAATATTTGTTAACGAATATATTATAAAAATCAACATATAGACAGGATATATGTACATTTCATAAAATTTTATAATGAAATTTGTTCAAATGATTTATTAAAGGACATTTGTTACTTAGTACCATGGACACAATTTGTTTACTGTTGTGGTACATTCGTATTTTGCAGCGTAATTGCGTCCAAAAAATGTAACTGTGTGGTGACATTATATTCTTCAAAATTTTAGTTACATTAATGAACTACTATGAAACTACTATGAAAATATTTTGAAAAATAAATTACCGCATAATCACAATTTTGAAGTAATGACGTTAGTTCATAACGTTAGATTGTCCACGAACTCTTTGGATTAATTTAAAATGCGCCTAATCGGATTTGTAAGGAAAACGATTAAGAAAATATTATATGATAACAGGAACGTTACGGACTGTTAATTTTCTCTACGAAATTAGAACAAGATTGTATAAAATAGTTTTCGGTATTAAAAAAATAAGCTCCTGAAAGTGTTTGCTACGTATGGAGATAGCAGGGCTGATACAAATAATTTTAATAGTTACTACCTCATCGTTTAATCCTTTTTACCTATCCAACATATATTGTATGCAAATTCCTAAAACAAACATTTCCATTGAAAATTCATTGAAACGTGAAAATTCATATCGTCAAACATATCACCACACCATGGCATTGAATATCATTCTTCTATTCTATCTACATCTCCACTTTCTACGATTTACAATTTTACTTTGCCGTACTTTCAAGGAGGCATGTAATACCTCCTGAAATTAGTCATTCAAGGTCAAAGTCCAGATGTTACAGTCTTATTTTTTAAAACTAATATTAAAACGGCGGGTATACTTTATTGTTCATTTTCTATTTCGTTCTTATAAAAATGTAGTACTTTATTAAGGTACATTGTTCTCAAACAAAATATCTTGCATGTTGTGTATACATTCAAGCTTTGGAAAATCAAAATTTTGATGCAGCATTTTTAATTATTAAAATATGTAACATCCAATACAATTAACTGTTTTTCTCAGTCACAAATTTCGCCATCCCGCACGCGAGGAGGCACATGACGCAGCAAGGTGGAGCGGGGCGGCAGCGACCGTGCAAATCGGGTTACTGCGAGGGGGCGCCCTCTCAGCATAGGGGCCATTGTTCTCCTCCATAAATTACTCAACCTCGCCCCACCCCCGGGAGCATATGATCCGAGACAACTAGCGCCGGTTTTTTAAGCTTCCTAGTGTCTCATGTCGCGCTGCGTCGCCCGGCACTCCCCTGCCCTGCTCCGCTCCGCCCCGCCACGCCCCGCCCCGCCACGCCACGCCACGTCCCGCCACGCCCCGCCCCGCCACGCCGCGCCACGCCGCGCCACGCCGCGCCACGCCGCGCCACGCCACGCTGCCCCACACCCCGCGTTCCTTCGCGCCAAGCCTCACCACACCGCGTCACGTCTCGGCACGTACTTCGGCCCGGCACCCACAGGCGCTCCCCGCCATGCACCTTGCTGCCCTTCCTTGCCTCGGTTCCAACGCCACACACGACCCGTCCTGCTGCACCTCGTCACTCTCGCCCCGCCATCCTCCATGCCTCGTTTCCTCCTATCGCCTCTCAGCACTACGCCCCGCCTACTCTACCCACACATCCGCTCCTTACACTCACAGCTCACGTGCACCATCACCCAACCACATCCAGCTGTTACCATTCAATTCCACCCTCAGCCTGCCCACACCCAGTCCAACACAGTCTGCCACAGCTCCACATCGCCTCTTTCATCCCATTATAACGCCTGACCTAACCTCTTTCATTCCTGTCTTTCGGGTCTTTCTAGCCATATTAGTCTCTTGCAGCTTCTCTCACCTCCTTCTCCTTACCCCTGTCCAGGACTCCTCCCAATTGTTTTGCATCGTCTTGCTCTACCCTATGCTGCCTAAGGCATTGTTACCTCGGTCCTTCCAATAACCCTAGGCGTTGACTTTTGGTCGTACCTTTCACCATTACTGCCGGAAACACTCCAGCGGTTTCTGTCACATTCTCTCTCTCACTCTCTCTCTCTCTCTCTCTCTCTCTCTCTCTCTCTCTCTCTCGTTGGCTGTCTCCTCTCTCGCCTTTGCCTCTGCGCCCCTCCTCCTTAAAGTTAGTTACTTGCACTGCAGACTTCGCCCACACAACCTCCATCTTTCACGTCTTCACACAAGCATTCCCCTACTGCCGTCTCTCTGAATAATTCCTCTTCTTCATTCCTATCTCATCGCCTTTTCCCTTCTTTTCCGTCCCTACAGAGTTCGCTCTCGTCATCGCCACCCACCTTTTTTCCGTTTTCCTCATTACTCTTTACGTCAGGCCTCCGTCTTTGCCACAGTCACTCTTGTTGTCTCGGCTAGATACAGTATGTGATGAAAAGTATTCGGACATGTGACTGAAAATGACTTACCAGTTCGTGACGCCCTCCATCGGTAATGCTGGCATTCGATAGGGTGTTGGCCCACCCGTAGCCTTGGTGACAGCTTCCACTCTCGCAGACACACTTTCAATCAGGTGCTGGAAGGTTTCTTGGGGAGTGGCAGCCCGTTCTTCACGGAGTGCCGCTCTTAGCAGACGAATAGATGTAGGTCGGTGAGTCATGGCACGAAATTGACGTTCTAAAACATCCCAAAGGTGTTCGATAGGATTCAAGTCAGGGTTCAGTGCAGGCCAGTCGATTGCAGAGATGGTATTGTCGTGTAACCACTCCGTCACAGGCCGTGCAGTACGAATAGATGTTCGATCGTGTTGAAAGATGAAATCGCCATCCCCAAATTGCTCTCCAACAGAGGGAAGCAAGAAGGTGTTTAAAATATCAACGTTGCCCTGTTCCGCGATAGTGTCACCCAAAACAACAGTGGGTGCAAGCTATCTCCATGAAAAACACGTCCACACCATGACATCATTTTGGGCGTGTATCTCCGTCCGTGGCAGCCCCGCCTTCACCGCCCCCGTGAGCTTCTGGGCCGCATTTTTCGCCTCGCGTGAGAGACACCGCAGCGTGCGCCTTCTTTGTCAAGCGCCGCCAGCGCCCTTGGCGGAGGGGAGGCGGCAGTTGTGGCCGCGAGAGGAGAGAACCAGGGACCCGCCGGGGACATGGGGAATCGGAGTTGGATGATGTTGCGGAGACGGTAGGTGCGACGGGGTGGCGGCGAGGGCGTAGAGAAATCGAGGGAATCGGTGGAAGAGAGAGTTACAAGGAGTGGGGACGTCGAGAGCAGCGGGGACGGAGGAAGCGGTGGAGTCGGCGAAGGTAGTCGGAACAGGATGGCAAAGAGGTTGGGGACGGCGAAGCGGCTGGGATGGCGAAAGATATGAGGGCAGTGAAGGTGATACAAAGAGGGTGGGGTCGGTGGGACTTCAAAGGGACTGGGATGGCGAAGGAGGTGGGGGCAGCGAATGTGATTCAAAGAAGGTGGGGACGATGAAAGATGTGGTGACGTTGAAGGGGCTGGAATGGCGAAGAAGATGAGGGCAGTGAAGGTGATACATTGGGGGTGGGGACGGTGAAAGACGTGGGAACGTCGAAGAGGCTGGGATGCGAAGGAGATACAAAGGGAGTGGGGACGGTGAAAGATGTGGGGACGTCGAAGGGGCTGGGATGCGAAGGAGATACAAAGGGAGTGGGGACGGTGAAAGATGTGGGGACGTCGAAGGGGCTGGGATGCGAAGGAGATACAAAGGGAGTGGGGACGGTGAAAGATGTGGGGACGTCGAAGGGGCTGGGATGCGAAGGAGGTGGGGGCACCGAAGGTGATACAAAGAGAGTGGGGACGGTGAAAGATGTGGGGAGGTCGAAGGGGCTGGGATGGCGAAGGAGGTGGGAGCAGCAGGTGGGGACGGCGAATGACGTGGGAACGTCGAGGGGGTAGGATAACGAATAGGTGGGGACAACAAAAGTGGTGGGGATGGCGAAAGTGGTGAGGAAGCCTGAGCCGTTCCTCCAACCGTCGCGCCACTCTATTTTTTTTTGTCCGTCCCCTGAAAATTATTTATGCGGTCACGTGACCGGCCAAGGCCGCACGCGGGCGGTCGCTCCCTCTGCCCGTCGGCGTCGCCCCAAAGCTGCCGCCGGGGGAGCCGACAAATAACGCTGCGAACGAAATTTGCCGCGGCGTTAATCATGGGCGCCGCCGAGTGCGAATGCGTATCAATGAATTCCCCTTCCAGCCGATGACGCGGCAGGAAGCGGTAGATAGATAGATAGATATATTTGTTATTTCTGCAGGTACGTGTACAACTTGGTGGCAAAACACTACAATTTACATATTTCAACTAAGAATAGTAAGACAATGTAATTTTAAAGAATTTTAAGACAACAATAATATAACAATTATAACAATAATAACAATAACAGCATTAACTTTACATTTTATGACTGCCATGCACGGAATTTTTAACTAATAAATACACTTCACATCACTTCACTACACTTGCACTTTACTTCTATACTTCTCTATTGCACTACACTTCATCACACGTCAAGACACTCCAATTCAACAACTACTTTAAATATAATTGTATATTTAATAAACCAATGGATTTAATAGTGATTATCACAATACTAATAATAAAAATAACCATTATAAAAAAATTATAACTAAAATAATAACTATTTTAATAAACCTAACTTACTAATACATTTTACAAATGTGCTTAGTTAATATTCTTTTAAAACTTTGTACACCTAAAGGAAAGGGTTCCATGGTTCTCGCAGGCAACTTATTCCAGTCCTTTATTATTCTATTTGTAAAGGAAAATTTTCCAACTTCTATTCTCTGTGGCCTGGCGTTTTGTGCTTGTCATCCCCCCAGTAAGTGGATCTATCGAGTCGAATGAAAATATCTTTCCAAGCTGAATAACCGGTGAATGTTTCGTCGGCATACGGTTGCCATTTTCTTTCCCTTCCTTACACTGTGTGTTGAATTCACATAAGCCTACATTCCCCTAAACATTGATGGCAATGAGTGATTTTGAAACAATCAATATTTCATTTTTTTGCTACTGTAATTCTATTTCTTGTGTGTTAACTTTTATCAGAAAATGTTATAAATAACATTTTCAAAGATAATTGTAAATGAAGAAACCATGCATATATTGTACTTCTCCTTGTATTACGTTGCATAGCTTTTTAACTTTTTTTATGTAAAAAATAATAAAAAAGATAAATGTCTAGATTTCAACTATAATAAAATAATGTTAATATTTGCTTAGATTCATTTTTCCAGTAGGTTATTGTCAAGTGATTTATGAAATTCGTATACGCTGAATATTGATAAATGAGAAAATATAATCTCAATATAATATTTCTCAATAATTCATATTTAAGAGACAATATTATTCATCAACAATTTGAAATAAAAAATCCAAACATGTTATATTTCATAAACACCGTTCATTAATTTTGTGTTTACTTATATTGTCTCATTTCAAAGTACGTGACTTGTAAATAACAGAGGTAATTTTACTTCCCAACATAAATAATTTTCCTAATTATACGGTAGATGCTGCAACTGCTTCGTAATCTCCCGAGAAAAATTAAGAACGAAGTAACAGGGGGGATGTGGTACTTGAGAGCGTTCTGTTGCGGAGGGAGTGGCAAAGGAAGTGGGGATAGGTTAAAAAACGGCTCAATAAAACCCAACGCCTCACATCAGCAATGCCTCACATCCAATAATTATTAAAAGGCTCTTAAAGTAAATGTATAAATAAATGTGTAACTAAATTCGAACTAATTCTGTCTTATTTCATACCCTCTTGCATATGACGTTTCTACCCTTTCTCCTTAGTATGTTATGAATTTTCTTGACATGAATTTACTCTAGTATGATGTTAAAGAAAATCCAATGTCAACTTCTATACGAGAAAAATATTGAGCAATAGACTTAATATCCAAAAAGTACATTTTTTAAAATATTTTTTCAGAGTTTTACTAATACTCTTACCGAAAGAAATTTGTGCTTTATTGTACGCGCGTACACTGCGTAGTGGAAACAAGCGCACATTCGCAAGCGTCTTTCGTTGAAAATACGAGAGGAGAAGACGCGGAAGGAATTTCAACGCGCTTCTTTTTTACTACATTAACTTTTTTCCATTAAAATTTCTGCATCTCTCTCATTCTGTTTCTCATTTCCTCACATTTTTCTGCCCGCTTCTACGGTCCCCGTGGCCCCTGCCTCTTTTCTCGAGACCATGGAACTGACCTACTTTTGAATTCAGAACGGTCGCTAGTGCATCCGCTACTTGCGGTATGTAGCAAACGAAAACAAAGTTTATTTTATACGAGTTGTATCGTTGCCCTAGATTGACCGAAATATGAGATTCATGAGATGCACTCAGATATTTTTCGGTCATGGGTAAGTGGAAACAAACCAAGTGAATAAAATATAGTTATTGCAGAACTACTGTTGATCAAGTCTAAACTTACTGTTATCGTAATTGCACATCAGCATAGTCTAATCGTAAAATTATTAAATCTGGAAATCAATCATTGTCATAACAATTCTACAACATCATATTTACTTATTGTTTTGTAAAAAAATAGATTGTAAATTTTTTGTTATAAATAAAAAAAAATATTTAATGAAGAAAGCGTGGTTGAATTTGCGGACAAGCATCGTTTGGAATTTTTTGATATTTAAAAATGTTCAGTTTATGTTTGTTTTTAAGTCATAATATTCAATCAACTATATGGAACGTGAAGCAATATCGTTAAAATTGCTTCGAACAGAATATACGTTTATTTTAAAGTACCAATACCAAATATTTTACATTCCTTTACGGTTTTGTGTACGCCCAATGATACTCGTCGAACTCTGCGGCGAACTTTCCACAGGGCCACTGAGTGTCGCGCCAGATCACTAACGTCCATGCGCTACGTCGACTGGCGCGTAAAGAAGGCTGTGCGCTCGAAAACACGTCGTCGCTGCGCTGTAGCGTTTCCGCGCATATCGGGGTCACGTTGCGCCGCGCGGGTTGCATAGCGCGGCAGGCGTTCCCGGCTCCCAACCGCGGATACCAGGCACCCGTCCTCCATCCCGTTCCATTTACGTGCTCACACCCCCACCCTCTGCATTGGAGGGGGTTCATTTCTATTCCTCTGATTCTACCTACGAAATAACGCTTGGGTAGATACGCCTGGTCCACTGCCTTTGCTAGTCCCTCTCGGTTTGTGATCATTCCCGCGTTTTCGTGTCTTGTTCATGAACTGTCAGCTCACCTCTGCTCTTCACATTCCTACCTGTATCTTTTTATCTATTATCGCTCTCTATCCACGTTTGTGATTTCCTCGTCATCTTCTACTAGATTTGCTCCCAATTATGGGCTGTTTTCCTTACTCCATGTCTCGCTTGTTCGTCTCCAACTCAACAATCTCTGCCACTCTTTCTCCCTTCTATCTTTTCCCGACGCTCAGACCCCAGAGTACCTCTGCTTACCTCTAGTCTTCACCTTCTTCACCACATCATGTAAGACATCCACACCTTCCACGTTACCTGACATCCTTCCTACCGCGTTATTCCACACCACCACTACACCACCACCTTCTTGTATCGCAAGGTGCCTGAATCTACTATCTCCCCCTCCTTCGCCATTACCATCGCTGCCTTCGCCACCGTCACCACCGTCACATCTGTATGCATTCCTTTGCAGAACGCATAAACAAGCGCGCATTAAAGTCAATGGCCCACGAGCCCATTTAATTCAGCGGGCGAGAGCGTCGGGCCCGGAGACCGGCGGTGGCGGCGCCGGCGGCGGCAGCAGGTCACGGCGAGGCTCCTATATTCGGTTAACTTTTGAGCTGCATTGTAATACCACCGGCGCCGAGAGACACACACGGAGACGCTCGCGTGTACCGCCCGCAGATTTTTACGACAGCCGCCGCCACCGCCACAACCTCCGCTGCCGCCACCGACGCACTGC
Organism: Gryllus longicercus; assembly: GCA_038098605.1. Taxonomy (NCBI): domain Eukaryota; kingdom Metazoa; phylum Arthropoda; class Insecta; order Orthoptera; family Gryllidae; genus Gryllus; species Gryllus longicercus. The sequence continues at coordinate 105,664 of JAZDUA010001094.1, forward strand.
CACCACCGCCGCCACTGGCGCAACCTCCGCCACCACCGCCACCACCACCCCCGCCGCCGCCACAGCCACCGTCTTTACCGCTGCCTCCGCCACCGCCACTGCCTCCATCGCTACCTACGCCACCGTCACCACCGTCATCACCTCCACCGACACAACCGCCGCCGCCGCCGACACAGCCGCCACCCCCACCCCCACACCCGCCACAGCCACCGCCTCCACCGCTACCTCCGCCACTGTCACCACCGCCACCGCCTCCACCACCACCACCGCCGCCAACGCCCCCCCCGCAACTGCCGCCACCGCCGTCACCGCCACCACCGCCACCACCGCCGCTTCCACCGCCGCCGCCAACGCCGCCACCGTCGCCACAACAGCCACCACCACCACCCCCTCTGCCGCCACCGCCGCCTACGCCGCCGCCGCTGCCTCCACCGCTAGCACCGCCACCACCGCCGTCGCCGTCACCGCCCCGCTGCGGCCCCTTTTCCAAAGGGATGACTCCGGCTGACGGTGCGACCGCGTTACATGGCTGAGAAAGAACGCGGGCGGGCGGGGCTGCTACATGTGGCGGGAAAAAGTGAGGCACAGTGAGGAAGACGTTGCGGGAGGTAAATGTGGTGTTGACGTGTGCGGCTAGAGAAGAAAGGAGAGCGGTTGCGTGGGCGGGCAGCGGAGCTGAAAATGTGAGCAACGCTCTGGCGATCGTCCTTTTGTCTGGCGACGAAGAAATTCAAATACGAAGCGCACGTCTGCTGCAAATGCAGCCGACCCGTGGAAGCTGGACGCGAGGGGTTTTGAATGAAGCACTCTCGGTTCCGTAGTTTTGTGTTGCTTTAATGTGAATTTAACTTGTGTGGAAATACAACATCAAATTTACTCATATCGATTATATTCATCGAGCCACAAACACAACAAAAACAGATTAGAAACTTCTTACACAAACTTATTATTATTACTATTATTATTATTAAATGCTAAATCATTTAAGACACTGTCAGAAGGACTTAAATCAGTCACAAATTATTCATGTCAACCAAAACATTTCATGAACTTTTTTAGACACATCAGGAAAGTAAAAATATAAAAATACACGGTGCTCTTCTGATGATAATATTGTGATTCGGTGTGTATGTACGCGCAGAATAGAGATCAAACGTTGTCTGAAAATGAAGAACAAACAAATGCACCTGCCAGGAAATGAGTTATTATCAGACGAAAAGAGCAGAATTAAAAAGAAAAAAACTACCTACTGAATGTAGTTGGAGCATGGAATAGGGATTAGAAGTGGAGAGTGCTACCAAGAGAAGAAGCTAAAGAAAACAACAACAACAACAACAATAATAATAATAATAATAATAATAATAATAATAATAATAATAATAATAATAATAATAATAATAATAATAATAATAATAAAGCGACCACAGGGACAACAACTGGAGTTTGTTAAGAGAAGAGCTTCTATTGAGGTCTGAGACGACATATAAACAGAAATATCTTTGAAACATTGACTCTTTTCATACACTGTTCGCTATCAATGCGTGATATTCCGCGTGCAGAATCGTCCCGGCAGACCAGTGAATTGGATTTGGTAGTGTGCTGGCGTAGTGAAGGGACAACGAGAGACAGGAGAGAGTCAAGGAGCAATGGATAAATAGACAGGTGGAAAGGTCGCCGGAAGTGCAATTGCATGAACGATTCGTGGGAGCTAGTGCACTACAAAATCCACACATTATCCCACAAGAGGAACAGGGACAATACAGTCTTTGCGCCGTGATTAGGGAAGGGAGAGCAGATTCTAGATATGTGGAGGAAGGAAAGAGGCGGAGTAAGAAAGGGGGTCGCGCAGAGAAGAGAGGAAATATTCAAAGTTGCGGGAGGGGTAACGCGCGTTTGAGAAGCGGCGATGTGTCGTAAATCAGATAAAAATGAGGAAAAGCAGAGCGAGATAAAGTAATGCGGGCAATATAGAGGCACAATGCGGCGGCGATGGTGTAACGGTTAGCGTTTCGGACTGTTGTACCCAAGTTGGCGGGTTCAAACTCGATCGAAGCCGTGGATTTTTCAGGGCGAAAAAATCCTTCGTACGCCTTCCTTCGGAGGGGAAGTAAAGCCGGCTGTCCCATGTTAGTAGATTTACTTGCATGTAAAAGATCCTCAAGCCTAGATGACGCCTCTGAGCTAAATTCAAATCGCCTGCTTCTCGCCCAAGAAATACCTCCTTTCTCTGCTAGTTGGTGAAAGCGAAATTTACGTGGTCAGACGGAAGAGCAGGCCTAATGGCCTGAGTCTCGCCACGTAAAATAAGGCATTAATTCAATTCAATTCAATTCAAAATGGGGTGGAGCGTTACAGGGTGGAGTAGAGCGAGTCGGAATAAAATGGTGAGAGGTGGGGGATGTGAAGCGAAACTGGCTGGAGGAGAGTGATACCGGGTGGAGAGGAGCGAGACGTGGAGTGGAGCGAGACGGATTGGAATAGGTGAGACCGGATTGTATGAAGTGAGATGAGGCAAAGTGGAGGGAGATGGAGGAGAGAGAGACGAGGTAGAGGTGTATATGAGCGAGACAGTTGGAGTAAAGGGTGGCGGGGAGGGTCGGAACGACTCGGAGGGATGAAGAAGAGAGACGCTGGGTGGAGAGGAACGGGGCAGAGTGAAATGGAGCGTGACAGAATGGAATGGAGCATAATAGAGTGGAATAAAGCATAATGAAATGGAATAGAACATATTGGAATGGAATTGTGCATAATGGAATTGAATGGAGCCTAATGAAGTGGAATAGAGCATATTGGAGTGGAACGGAGAATGACGGAGTGGAGTGGAACGTGGCGGAGTGCATTGGAGCGTGACGGAATGGAGTGGAATGGAGCGAGGTGAAGCGGTGTGGTGCGGAACGAGTTGTGGTGAAGTGGAGCGAGTCAAGGAGGAACGGTTCAGGTTCGAGGGATGGAGCGAAGCGAGGCTAGGTAAAACGGATCGTGATAGAGTGAAGTGGAGGATGTGGAGCGTGACGAAGTGTAGTGGAGCAAGTGGAAGTGGATTGTTGTATGTTTCCGGGAGCATCAACCGCTTACAGAATTAATAACGTATGTGTAGCGCATGCTTTATTTCGGGAGGTGATATGATTTTATTCTGTTGAGATGGCGAGATCCGGCGTCAACCTAACAGCCAGCTTACATGGTTTTCCGCTATCACGTATCTACAACCAGTGGTGAACCTACCCAGACGAAACAGGCTCTGAGCTTTCAACTACTTTTCCGAGATGAGTGCTAGTGTAATGCATGAGAGTGTACGTGTAGTAAGTAAAGGGTGAGGATAGGAAAAGTAACAGGAAGGAAAAAACACCTGTGGTCCGTGACCCGTTTATTAGGGTAATTCTCCGACGTTCGCGTGGTGATGATCGGAGAAACCGGGAAAACTACAGGTCAGTACACTAGAATTTTCCTCTAGATTGTGGTTGAGCTCGATACGTAGCAAGAGTCGAAACTTCTGCCTTAGTAGGGATTCCAACCCTAGTTCCTCTCGGTCAGAGGCACTGCAGTGACATCATTGATGCCCTGAGCCACGTACGCTGGTAAGAAACGGAGTGAAGAGACGTGAGGTGGGGTTGAGCGGAACGAGTCGACGTGACGTGGAGCGAAGCGGGGCGGAGCGAGGCGTGGAGGCGCGGCCAAGAAGCGGCGAGGGGTGGGGGTGGGGGTGGGAACGTTCGTCGCCGCGGGGGCGGACGAGGCATATTGAGTGGTGGCTGCGCAGCCCTACCTCAAATATGGGCAGCTCGGCCAGCGCCGGAAAATTTCCAATACAGCGCACTGCAGCCCCCAGCAGGATCCCTGACCCGCCCACCCGAACCCCTGCTTCCCCTGCTGGTCTTCGCTTCGCTTAACTTACCCCGGCCTTCCTTTTTCCGTTCTTGCGAAGCGTACTTTCCGCCCATGACTGGTTTACGTGTGTCTAAAATTGAGGAAAATTCCATTTGTTGTTGTTGGATGTTTGTGAAGTCGTTGTAAAACTCTGATGCTCTTCAAAACTTAATATATATTCAGAGCGTAGACTTCCGCGGCCGGAGTCAGTATTTAATTGGCTGTCCGGGTGACGCCGCGTCCATGGCAAATGTGCCGACAATTACGCCCTGAGAATTCGCATTACGCCCTGAGGAAGGTCGCAGAAAGGCGATCAAAACGTCGGCACCTTTGCCATGGACGCGGTGTCACATGGGCAGCCAATTTAATATTAATATACATTACATTTTCTGATAAAATATTGATTCTAGAGTAAAAAGTCGAAACTTATAATTGTCAGGTAATCTTCCTTTAAAAATTTCCCCCAGTCTCGTTGGCGTGATTGGTGTTCTTTGGTGTATCGGTGTATGTTTTTCTATATTTGTATCAGGAACTCAAAAAAAAATCAGAAATGCAAAGGTGACCAATAATTTCCGTGGAACTACTTTGGCGTAAAATTCTTAAAGATTATTAGCCATCAAATACTTTATCACCAGACATTTCGAATATTTTAGAGGGTTACATTTTTTCGAGGAGATTGCAGTACCTTGTTTAATTTAAGCTTAAAAATATTCGTTCATTAACAAATTCCTTTAGAATTTCGTTCTATGAATTGTGAGCCTCCGAGTTTTTAGTGAAGAGTCACTCTCCTGTAAAGAAGCTTTGAACATAATTCGATCATCTTTCAGGAAGATCTCGCCTGGGGCCTGTTGCTTTGCAACGCAGCCAAGCAAACAAATGAGCGCTTGGGAATAAATCTGATCAGTTTCGGAGTGGTGAATATCTGCATCGACAATTTCCTCTTAAATTTAAGAGTTAAAGTTCAGATAATGCTATTGGAATAAAACCCGAATTGTCAATCGTAATTGATGATATTTTAGTTAAAATATTTAAAATCTATTCATGATAAAAAATTAATTCATGGACCACAAATGAAAGAAAAAATCCTGTGGTGAAGATTTCATCCTGGTTTTGCTTGCCAATTTTTATCGTCACAAAAAATCCGTAATAACCTTTCATTTCTTGTCAAGAGAAAAAAAAGAAATGTGAAATAGAGATTTCCAGTATTGCAATTTATTTCATAAAGGTGTATTGTAACAATAAATTGCAAGTAATGGCCTGAAGCACAAATTCTGGACACTGAATCTAGATAGGGCTGCAGCAACGAAAATGCAGCCTGAGAGTATGTAGTAAAACGCATTTTTGCTGCTGTATGTGCCAAGTGAATAGGCTTGGTAGTGTTCAAATTAATGAAAAATGTAATTTGTAATTTTGTAAAATCTAAAAAAAAAATTGTAATTTTGTGTAAGATAATTTGCCTCTCAATTCTGATATAGTTTCAGAATTTCTGTATCGGCTTCTGTTTTCATGAGTTGATGCTTTTTGTAAATTAGTTATCTCTAATTATATAAAATATTTCTCTCTATATTATATGTATCTGGCAAAATGACACCCTCTAATAACATCAGATCCGCATATATTCAGTATATGCAACGCAATACGCAACGTAAGTAATAAAAAAGTGAATAGGAGTCTTGGAATGCTGGGTTACCATGGATATCTCCTTCTCTGTCTTCTGAATATTCGTCACTGTAACATTCACGTTCATTCACTGTAGCGTTCTCAGAAGCTACTGTTATCAGCAATTCTTCACTGTGACATTTACTTGTGTAATTACAACCACTGACATTCAAGAATCCGTCTTGTATTAGGAGATTGCTGTTACATTTCTTTTTTTAATTATCGTTTTTCCTTACCCATTTTTTCTTATTACCTCCTTATTAATGAACAGACCGTATGACAGTTGAACGTTAATGTTTTGACTTTTACAGATCAATAATTGAGGAGTTTTTTCTTCACAAGGATAATGATTTATATTATCAGAACCATCGTGATATCAAGATTCAGGAGCTTTGACTCATGGATAATAAATTTAGTAAATTTACCTAATTTATTACTGCATTTTTTATTGTTATGTCCTTCGCTTTGTTCGTAAAATAGAACACATAAATACCATTCCAAGTTACGATCTTCTAGATAAATTGATAAAGTCAGACGTCGACGTATTATCGACGACTTGTTTTAGAGATGTGGAAAAGATATCTTTAAAGTAGGAATCAAACCATGAACAAAGAGACTCAATTGTGGAGATTGCTCTAAATTTTTTACAGTGCTTCTGCTTTAGTAAGATCACTTATTTTGTTGTCCACTAGTACAAAATGTTACGTTGTTTATTGAAATATATCTTAACAGCAAATATAAGCTCATTAAGAAACTCGTTTTATAAAGACAGAATATTGTGCGTCTGAATTCAATTCACCGAAATCATTTATTCGCTGTGCTATTCGTAGTAAACCATTATAACCCCCTATTCTCCCGCAAAGAATGGCCTCCACGGAAACGAAAACCCACAAACAAAGCGAATCGATTCTTAAACAACCCTGCGACACGCGTGGGCAACTGCACGTGCCCTCCGAGCTCCCAACCTCCCCCTGCAGCGCATAATCCCAGCGAATGACGTCAAAGCGACGATCGTCCTCGTGGAAAGTGCAGCAGCAACCGAACACGCGCCTTCACCAACCTGAAAGCATCACCATCTCACCCCGGCTCTCGGCACGTTTCAACGGTTCGCGAAAATAACGAACCAAATCCCTCAAATTCAATCAGAAAAATCCCCCCGACCGCCGCCGCCTCCGCCCACGCCTCCCACGCCGCCGCAGGCGTCGCCGGAGCATTCATTTCTTTCGCTGAGAGCGCTCATTTTTGTGTTTGCATTCGTTATTGTCCGAGCGGGAATATTTATTTGTATTATTTCCAGCGGCGCGGGGACAATGGCGTCGCCGACGGCCGGCCCACAATGCCCCGGACGGGGCGGGGAGCGGGGCGGCCGGGCGGGGGAAGGAGAAGAATCGAAGCGATATTATATACGTCACTACAATGGAACGGCGGGGAGTGAGGTTGCGAGGCGGGGAGACTCAATGAACTGGCAAGTGAGTCTCGCCCGCGGGGACAGCGGGCGTTTAATACCGCGGCCCCGACCCGCACTTCCTCCTGTCGGATGGGGCGCCCCTCGTTACGTGCCGCTCCCGCTTCCGGCCCCCGCCCCTCCCCCCTCCCCCCCTCCCCCCTCCCCCCCCACCCTTCTCACCACGCCACCCCCGATAGGCTTCGCCTCTCCTCTCCCCACGTCAGCGTGAATTCAGCGGACACCTTCCAACATCTCACTGGGTCGTTTCTCACACCTTCGACGCATTGAGGGCAGGATGTATGTTCTCTCTCTCTCTCTCTCTCTCTCTCTCTCTGCTTTTACACTGTTTTTCAGGTTTGGTCTGCTCGATTCTTTCTTTCTTCATATCTGTGATTCCATCAGAAAGTTTCACATTGTGATCGACATGTATACTGTAGGCACATTTCTTCAGTTGTCTTCGCTCTGGCTTCTCGCCGCCAACGCCATTAGTTTCTCTTTCCTTTTCGTCTTCTCAGCTTTATTATTCCCATTTCGTCTTCTCTGACTCTACACTCGACTCCCTTCCATGTATTCCACTTCATTCTCAGCGTTCGGGTTTCCAAAATTTGCTCTCTCAGATTTCCTCAACAGGTTTTGCTCTTTCACCACGTTTCCTTCCTTCACCATATTTCCGGAAGCATGGTGAAAGATTCCTCGCTTCCTTTTCTCCACTACAAACACACCACGTTTAATGCTGCATTCGCCTCTCACACTGTCTCCGTCTCTAATATTTCTTCTAATTTTCCGTCCCGTTGCAAGCCTGATGATTCTATATGCAATTCTCTCCCTTGATGTCACTGCTATTCCGCGCCTCGCCGTCCACACTCCATCAGTGTCCCGTTTCTCCCTTTTCTCTTTCCCGCGCTTCGCTTCCGCCCTGCGCCGCTTCCCAGCAACAACCGCCTCTCATTACAATTGTGTTCACGGCGGGACAGCCTTAATAGAATCGGCGATATTTATACTATTTGTAGACGATCGGCGGGCGGAACACGAGTGTGAATTGACGTGATGGGTTTGCGCGAGCATCGATCGCGATTTATTCAGCCACCGCGGCAGAACGCGCCGCGCTTCGGTGGCGCCGGAATTAAATCGCGAAGAGGTGGTCGGATGTGGGCGCGCCCCCCCACCCACCCACCAGTCCTCCCGCTCACCCGTCCACTCACCCACCCGCTCACGCGCCAACCCGCCCGCCTATCTATCCAAACCCGCCCCCTACCCATCCACCCTTCGTCCCCTACTAAGCAATCCGCTCGCCTGCGCATCCACCCTATTACATATCTATTCACCCACCTATCTACCCTTACACCCGCCCGCCCACCGGTCCTCCCGCTCACCCGTCCATTCACCCACCCACCGCGCACGCACCAACCCGCCCGCCTATCGATCCAAGCCCGCCCCTACCCAACCACCTTTCGTCCCACCTACTTAGCGATCCACCCGCCTGCCCATCCACCTATTATCTATCTATTCGCCCACCCAACTACCCTTCCACCCGCCCGCCCACCAGTCCTCCCGCTCACCCATCCACTCACCCACCCGCTCACGCGCCAACCCGCTCACCTATCGATCCAAGCCCGCCCCTACCCATCCACCTTTCGTCCCACCTACTTAGCGATCCACCCGCCTGCCCATCCACCTTATTACCTATCTATTCACCCACCCAACTACCCTTCCACCAGCCCGCCCACCCTTCCCCCTGCCTACCTATCCATTCACCTCTCCACATACCCATTTATCTGCTCGCCTAACCAGAAGACAATCTCTCTATCCAGCCGCCCACCTACCTACCTACCCACCCACCCGCCTGCCAAACTACCCATTCAGGCACCGCCATATTGTACACCAACATGCTCCCCCATGTCCCCCTCTCGCAAGCAACCTCCAGATCGCCGCCTCTTGTCCTTAACCTCTCGTCTCTCTCCCATTCCCATCCATCCTGCTCCAACATCGTTTCCCTCCTTTTTCCTCTCCCTACCGTCACTGCCAATATTACTCCCTCCACTATCTATCCTCGTCTTCTTACCTTCTCGTTGCCCTCCCACTGCCCTCCTAACTCCCTCATAACCCTGCCTCTACCGTCCCTTTTCTTTACTTCTACCCTCCCATTATCCTCCCTGAACCCATGCATTACTCTCCTATTAACCGCTCATTCCCCTCCGAAGAGCCTTCTGCCTCTGTCCCTGCTCGCCGCAACCAAAAACGCAGCGCAGTTTGCGTCGCCCTTGGGATCGCGGCTGTGTGTGCGCAGTTGCGATACAAGTGGCAGGAAAATAGGTGAAATGTGTGCCACAGTTTGCGGAAACGGCAATCAATATTCGGTAATGAATGCCTTCCGATAGAAGCTATTCAGTGCCCCCTTGTACGTGACGAGCGCGTTGAAAAAAAGGAGTAGATTTGCTAGGAGGGCGACGATTGCCAATAATATATCATAAAAGCGGTTTGAGGTTTACTCGTTGCGAGTGTGTATAGTTCTTTGATAAAGACTTTTTTCCTTGTATTATACTTGTGCTGACTACTTTTGGTAAACAAACAATGAATTAATGACATTACCGATAAAGTTACGATGTAGAGGTAAAGGATAGTGATGCGTGTTTAAGAAACTTTTGTTGCCGTTGGGTTACACGGTATCTTTTAATTCTTTTCTATGAGAAAAGAAAATACCTCTGCTTGTCCAGCTATCCCTTATCTCCTGAGTACAATACTTTTGTTTTAGTTTTGTTGTTGATTACATATATCTTAGTATCAGTAGGAAAATTTGCGTAAATATACATATATGTATATATATATATATATATATATATATATATATATATATATATATATATATATATATATATATATATATGTGTGTGTGTGTGTGTGTGTGTGTGTAAGCTTCCCTCTCATTTTTACTTTATAATGTTTTATCTATGATAAATGAGCTATAAAGTGGCCAAATAACTGGCGAGAACAAAATATGTTGTCAAAGTACTAAAATTTGTCTGATATGATAGAGAGCTTTTTTGTTCCCTCCTATCAAGTTCATGCTTGTGCTGAGTAAGAGATACACAAAAGGGCAAAATCCTACATAATCATTATTTTGCCATCATCTTTCCACTCCCTCTTACGTGGACGAACCAATGAAAGTTTACATAAATTATTTGATCACAATATTAATCAGATCTCATTACTGACTCCCTTGATCTACACGATAAGTTTACCATACCCTTTGCACGTTATTAGTTCCTCAATTCTCTAAAACTGAAAGTATATTAACATTAATTTAAGTTATTATGTATTAGTAGAGCGTTTCATATGTTTTTATTTACTATGAATATATGCCAAAATCTTGAGACTAATATTTTTTTCAAGAACAATTTTAATTATGTTCATCGCCATAAATCACTCACGTATGTCACAAACCATCGGAATTTCTAATTGGAAGACAAAGTAAATACAAATGTAATTCTGCGAGTTTACACGACTGCTTCAAAGCAATCGCACGGTTTCGAATAATTGTTCTCGCGGTCGAGTTGGTGAATTTCGTTTGTGGCGCAGGTGGTAAACTCCGACAGAGCGGTACGAAAAGCTCTTGTTATTGACGTTCCCTGTTTAACCCGCGAGATGAAGACCAAATGCCCGACATGGAACGCAAAATTCCCGGAAACACGGATCGTTCGACACCGATTCGATATCGGATATTTGATTGCATTGTGTGAGTCACGGGAGTTCGTATGAAATGCGGAAGAGGACCACAATCTGCGAGGCGTCCCTGTTTCAGTGGATGTATTCTCTTGCCAATGAGTTTGGAGAGCAAATATGTATCTTTATATATATATATATATATATATATATATATATATATATATATATATATATATATATATATTTATTTATATATATATGTAAATTTATATGCATCAACTTTCCATATAAGTGTGGTGTACATGCAATATTGAACGTTGCAAGACAGACAACATAACTGAATGAACTGTAGTTAAAAAGTTCAATGATTTTTTAACACGTTTTTATAAACAGGCTAGGAATTTATTATTACGAGTAATCATTCTGATACAATTTTAACGATATAATACCTTTTTCGTATTCAATTCCGTTATTGTTACGGCATCACAATTAATTCAAAATACCAATGCATTTCTTTTGTCTTCACTTATATAGGAAATGTATAAATATTACATGTCATCAATATGCACATCGTGTTTTTATGTATGTATCAGTTTCAATATATGACATGACCAGTTAATTCATCCATTGACAATGAAATTTAATACTTTTACATTCGGGCAGAAAATTAATGTATAACTACAGCAAAAAAATATTTTATAAGCAAATCATAGTATTGAATTTGCATATGTATTTCATCCTTGAGATCACGAACATAGTGACAATCAACACTTTATTTTAAGAATTAAGTAGCTTTAGGGGAAATGTTTATAAGAGTTCGTGTTCCTACAAACATAATTTTACTAAAGTGCTGTGTTTCTTTTATTCGTTCATTTTACTTCGGCTCGGATGCAAAAGTTACAGTTTTATAGCACTCCTGGAAAAGTTACCACTATCATTTATACAATATTGCATCCTGAAGTATTTCAAATTCTGTATTATAATTGACCACGACTATATGTTCTGCACATGAATCAGACATATGCTACACAAAGTACATATATATCCCGTCCATAGTCCTGTTCTTAGTTACCGTGTAGACCATGGAAGAACTTAGTTACCGTGAAGACCATAGTTTTGTGTTCCATCGATCTACATTCATAAAATGACTGAGCGCCGACCCAGTATGGGTCAAAATCGAGGGTGGATATTGATTGGTTTCGCGGTTTACTCTCACTAAACGCAGACTCATCATTTCCTTCAAAAACGTTTACAGACCGTTTTCGGCTCTCCTTTCCCCATCCTTACGTCTTTGTCATCCTCGTACTGATCTCTTAACACTAAATGGTTTGTCTTTCATGGCCTAAAAGTACATCAGCACATTAATCATCAGTTGCCATTAACTTTTCAAATAATTTTTGTTTTTCGATTAGCTCTTCTCGAAATCATAATAAAGCTGTTTCGATTTTTAATCCACGATCTGAATTTATTTAATGGTAAACTTTATGACATAAAAACTTTATGAAAATCTTACGACTTTTTTCCAGTATGATGATTTGACCTAGAGGTATACGCTTATGTAGACAAATACACACTCCTATATATACCCTAGGGAAGGAATCATTCCAGCAGTCTTAAGAGCTAAAATTGTAAGTTTGTTACAACTCTACCTCCCTAGCAACATCAGATACCTGGGTCGGCTGTAATTTATTTATTCACTTCGAGTATTTAAAGTCAAACTTAACGAGATATAGATATGTTTTGTAGTAAGAGTTAATTCTAATAATCTATAGCATCCTACAATCTATCAACATTAAACTGTCACCTTTCGCAGAATGAATAGTCAAATTTAAACGAAAATGATAGTGAGACGGAATTTTTATCAAGTCGGTAAAACGTTGATCCGTTGCAAAACATTCAAATCGTTACATCAAATTGCTATTGTCGATTGGTAATCAAACACGATCTAACGGCATCGTGTGATAATTCTAAAAAAAATGACTTAAAATAAGATATCTTCCGGTATAAATTCGCACGGCGGTGAAAACAAAACCGTCCCCACATCAGTGACCCCGCTGACCTTGCGTTCTTCCGGAAGGCTCCGCGGGCGAAGGGCGGCGGTCCCCTTTCCCAGCGGCCTCGCGTGACGCGGCGAGCGCCGCCCCAATTCCGGAATTTTCTGCATTCCCTCCGGGGGCCTCCGGGGGGGGGGGGCGGTGTTGCGCCGCCGGGCTGGCGTGGGCTTTGACAGGCGGCGGGATGGCGGAGCGCGCCAGCCGTCAATGCTGACGAGATGCGGAGCGATGGAACATTGATGAGCGACCGATGTGTGGCGGGGTGCGGGTATTACGTGCGCGTGGCGGTGAAAGGAAACCTATTGGCTGGGTACTTGCAGAAAAACATTTATCAGATTGAACGATTCATGTTTCCGGGCACATCAACTGCTGTGAGCAACAGTCCCGTTAGTGTAATGCAAGTACCGGTGTTCTTCCTCCTCTTGTAGCTAATGTCTCCCACCAGGTATCCCCGACCAGCGGGGTTCCGTCCCATCCGAGACAAGCTCTAACCTCTTGATAGGTCTCCCGGCATGTGTGAGGCATGTAAATGTGTGGGAGCGTAAGAGGAGAAGACAAGGAAGAGGCGACGCGTGGCCCGTTTGTTAAGGTACTGCTCCGGTATTCGCCTAGTGTTCATCGGAGAAACCAAGGAAAACTACCGATCAGAGCAGCCTCCCGCTGGAATTATCTTCCACACAGGGCGTAAATTCGACATATGTGTGTAGCTAGTGGAAAAATCCCTTTTAGGGAGTCTAATTAGGACCCAGAGGTCAGAGTCATTACAGAATCAGCGATAATACTGGCTCTGAAAGTGTTCATCAGTAGTTTTGCATGTGCAGTTCAATGAAATACGCCACAATTGAAGTAACCACAAATCGGAGTTGCGCAAGGCCCAAAGCAAATCCTCTGTCTACTCAATGCTGTATATTTTATTGGGAAGTTGTTTTTACTTTTCTGCACACATACGTAGTACAGAGAAAGTTATGTAATGAAGCGGCAAATCTATATTTTTGTTTTCAAATTATGTTACAACATTAAAAAATACAATTTTTATTATCATAACTCGCATCAATTACTCGTGCATACTTTTCGTACTGTTGAGATTTTACTGAGGTTCGCATATTAGAGAAGTGGAAAAAAGCCTTCGTGCCGAGCAATGCGAACGGGGGGCGCGTGGTGGAGCGACGCGAGGTCGCGAGAGTGGCGCGAGCGCGCCTTAGGCGTCACGCGACCCCCGCGGGGCGTTCACGTGGGCGGGGCGGGCGGATGGGAAACGGGCGGAGGGCGGACGAGCAGGCGAGCAGGCAAACCAGCCGGGTGAGAGGGCGAGTAGGATAGCGAGGAAGCGACGCGGTTTGTGAGCGGGCGAGCGACCTCGAGAAGTGAGCGGGCGGGTGGGACGGCGCCAACGGAGAGGACGAAGCAGGGCAGTACGGGAAGGGTGGAGAGAGACGAGATTTTGGGGAAGTCGGCCAAGCGTACCGGGCAAGATGAGACGAAAGGACAAGACGGGGCAGATCGGGTAGGATGGAGGAGGACGGGGCGTGAGAGGAAAGCAGAATGGGACTAACATACCGAGGTTTACAGAAAAGGACGTTGCAGGGTAGATTGGGGTAGATGGAGACGAACGGGGCGTGGCTGACAAGCGAGATGTGGCCTAGCGGGCCGGGCGAGATGAGAAGTGGTGTGGAAAGAACAAGGCAGGGTAGATCAGGTAGGATGAAGGAGGGCGGGGCGTGGAAGGAAAGCAGAATGGGACTATCATGCCGAGCGGTACAGAAAGGCGGGAGGGAAAGGAAGTGTCTTGATAGATTAGGAAAGGGGAGAAGAACGGAGCGTGGGTGGCAAGCCGTATGGGGCCTAGTGGGCCGGGGAGATGAGATGTACGGTGGAAAGGACAGGGCAGAGCAGATCGGGTAGGATGGAGGAGGACGGGGTGTGAGAGAAAATCGGAATGGGACGTAACATGCCGAACGATACAGAAAAGGACGTGACAGGATAGATTGGGAAGGGTAGAGAAGAACGGGGTGCGATGTTTAAGCGGGATGTGGCCTAGAGGACCGGGCGAGATGAGAAGTGGGGTGGAATGGACTGAACAGGGCAGATAGGGTAGGATGGAGGAGGTCGAGGCGTGGGAGGAAAGCGGAATGGAACGTAACATACCCAGCGATACAGAGAAAGAAGTGTCAGGATAGATTGGGAAGGGGGCGTGGGGTTGAAGCGGGATGGGGCCTAGCGGGCCGGACGGGACGTGAAGGGTGGGTCGGAAAGGGCGGAGCGCGGTGGGCAGGGCGTGGCGTAACGGGGAGGGGCGGGGAGCGGGGCGCGGGCGTGGCAGGAGTGCGCGTGTTCCCGCCGGCCAGCCCTGACCTTTCGCTGCCTCTGGGCCGCCGTCGGGGACGCGGCAGCCGCGGAAGAGCATTGTCGCCGCGCCGCGGGCGCCCTCCCCTCCCCGCCCCTCCACGCCACGCCCCATCCACTCGCACTCTCGCTTGATTCTTATCGCTGAGTTAGAGTGTCGCGATTTCGCATGCAGATGAGCAGCCTGGAGAAGGGCGCGGCTGGGGAGTGGAAGAGCTCGGAGTCCAGGGTTTGCTCCGCAATGCAAACTATCGATTAGTTTGTGGTTGGTACGCATACGAGGCCACGTCTCCGTTTTCTATAAGGACAGTTTTTGTTTTGAAATGGCATTTGTGGCTTTAAAATTAACTGGCAGGACACGGGTAATTAAACTAATATTTTTTTGAAAACGTAAATGACTCTCATTTTACTTGAATCCGTCCATAATAGAAAGTTGAACTACATTGAATGCACAGTTCTTTATAAAGATATTTTAGTACAAAAAATGAAATAGTCTAAATAGTCTTTGTAATCAAACGATAATAAATGGTAACACCATGACAAAAACGCACAAATCTTTTCGTTTTTTTTTATGAATTCATTTTCTTTTAATTTCATTTCAATTCAGTTGTTATATGATTATCTCGTAGTTGCGAACCGACTGTTAAAATCCGCTCTTCGCTTGCAGGATTTGCATAATAATAATTTCCCAAAATGGAATGCCAATAAGATTCGGTTTCGTCAAACACAGAGCTCCGAACAAACGTACGCTCTGCCGCTGGCTCGGTGGCCCCGTGCTACGCTCGAACGCGCCGACAGAAGCGTGATACGCACGCCAGCCATCACGCCCGCGCGTGCCCGCCCACCCGCGCCTGCCCGCCCTTCCATCCAATCAAAACACCCAACCAACCCACCCACCCAACCCACCCAAGCCCCACCCACCCACTCGCCCGCACGGCCGCCCACCAACCAACCCACCCACCCAACCAACCAACCAACCCAAGACCCACCCACACACCTACCTGCCCGCCCTCCTGCGCGCCCGCCCGCCCGCCCTCCTGCCCGCTCGCCCGCCCACCTGCCCGCCGGCCCGCCCGCCCGCGCGCTTGCCCGCCCACCCGCCAGCCCGCGTGCGGATTTCCAAGAAATTTGCGAAGTTTGCGGAGCGGCGATGCGATCCGCGAGGTGGAGTATCTCTAACCAGCGGCTGCTGTCAGCTCGCGGAGATCACAGGCGGCGCTTGCGCCTCGTGGGGAATCGACGCTGTCACACCGCCCGTCAAAGCGTGGGCGAGCGCGCGCGGGATTGAGGGAGGGGACGGCTGCGCGAGCGGCGATGGAGAAGACCGGATGCGCGGGGTGGAGGTGGTATGGAACAGGGAGAGAGGGAAGCCGGGTGGGTGTGGGGCGCGGGGACGGGATGACCAGAACGGGGAAGATGTGTGGCGGGGAGGGACGTGGTGGGAAGAGACCCGTGGTGGAGAGGAGTGGCGATGTGAGTCAAAGTGGGGAGAGGCAAAAGAAGGAGACCTCGCGATAAATGGCGAGGGAGAGATAGACAAGGCGTGAAGAAACATAACGAGGACAGGATTGGCGATGAGAGGCGTGACTGGCAGAGGTGTGGTGATGAAAGGCAAAGGAGAGAGGCGAGGCGATGACAGATAAAGTCAAACGAGGAGAGGCTTGGCAAAGGGGAGAGAGATGTGGGGATGAGAGCCAAGGCGTGAAGAGTCATAACGAGGAGAGGAGTGATGGGGAGAGGCGTGGTGATGAAACGCTAGGGAGGGAGGCATGGCGTTGAGAGGCATGACGGCGAGATGGAAAACGAGGAGACGGGTAGCGAGAAGAAGTGTGGCGGGGAGATTATTGGTATGAAGAGGCGATGAGAGGTGGCCACAAGATGTGTGGCGATGACATGCGTGACAGAGAGAGGCGTGGTGGGGGGTTACATAGCGGTGAGAGGCGTGTCGAAGGAAGGCATGGAGATAAGAGACGTGGTTATGAGTTGCGTGACGGGGGAGGCGGGGCAAGCAGAGGCGTGGCGGGATTAAGAAGGACGAGGCCGTGTGGGAGGAAAGAACATGTGGGAGGAAGGTCCGGCCGAAGAGAAGCGGGAAAGATGGACATGGAGAGACGTAGCGTAGAGAGACGTGGCTCAGAAAGCGGGGAGTGGACAGTTCGACGTGGTCAGCGACAGGACGGATAGAGACGGCACGGGGAGACACGGGGCGGGGCAGACCGTGTAGAGTCGGGAGCGAAGAGAGAGAGAGAGAGGGCCGGGCAGAGTAGAGCGGGGCGCAGCAGAGGCTGTCGGGAAACGAAGGGGGCGCGGCGCGCGGCGAGGCGAAGCACTAAGTAATTGAGTCTCGGCCGCAGGGTGCGCCACCGCCTCCCGCGCGGGCGAGCGAGCGAGCGAGTGAGCGAGCGAGCGAGTGAGCGAGTGAACGCGCCGCGCGAGCGCTCGACGTTGATTGATCCTTGAGCGGCGCTCGGCCTTTAATTGAAATCGGATTGAAATTAGACGGAGCGCGTGCGGCGGACGCAGCGCTGTCTCTTTAAGCTCCCCCTCCCCCTCACCCCTCCCACCCACCCACGCACCCCCAGCGACCTCAGCGCTCCGCTCTCCAGGGCCGCTGTGTTATGCGCGTGCCTTTGAAGCCGCGTTCTTCCATTCGCTATTTTATTTGCGCGATGTTTTTGGATCTGGGGATTTGCGTCACGGGGCTGAAATACGAAGGAGTTGATCGCCACTCGTTACCTGCCCGATTGTGATGGAAGTTCATCCGACGCCAAAGGCTCCTCGATGTACATGATCTTTGTACCTCTGTTTTATTCCGGGGTGGGGTTTTCGTGTTGACTGTTTGAATACTTTTACATCAGATGTATTTTAAAGCTCTGACAATATTGACAACTTGAAAACGTCACAAGGAAATAACGAATGGGCAAGAAATATTGCAATATTTGCACGAGAGATAATATTTATACAAAATATTGGAAAATTATAAATTCATTGGAAATATTCATAAGAATTTCATTTCCTTTGGAAGTTAACGTAGCTTACATTAGTTAACTAAGAACACGGAGTAAATAACAATTACTATTGCAAGCGTTGATTGAAGTATCTACACTGCGCGAAAAAGTCAGAATTCAAGTGACTTTAATTTTTATAGTATTCTTAATATATAAATAGTTTGTATTACTGTGTAAAAGTCGCTCTTATATCTATGTCTTTCTTGTTGTGTTGCAACGAATCTAATACATTTTCCTTTTCCAATACTGCAAATGGCACTTCACGATACAGAAAATCTCGCATCCAAACGGCAACGTCTCATCTTGCGAATCGACTCTCGAAATTGCAACTCTTGCATTCCTTCGCTCACTCGATTGTTTCAAATGCAATCTCATTCTCTTGCTTTGGTTTGATGGCTACCAATGACGTAGTTTCGAAAGCACTTTTTACTTGACATTCTTCGCACATGTATCAATATTAATATAGACATCTGTCTTACATTGCTTCAAGACGTTTATTTCCACTTGAATTTCATTGATCTCTCAATAGTTTCATTTCATCCAATCTGGTATTTATTTACAGCAGCGTCTCAAAATCTTCATTTCCCTTACTTATAAATTGGTATTATTTCTTTAGATATTCCATACCTCCACTCATCTTAAAACACTTTCTTTTACAAATAATTGTTTAATTGTTTTCAACAAGTTTAATATATTGTGCCAAGTGATGGAGCACAACCTCAGTATTGCAACATTACGCAATGGTTGTTCGACTTCATCCCTATCACCTTCATTTGCATCAGCTTTGTTTATTTCATAAAACCTTATTAGCACAGACAAAATTCTAAATTCCTCCCATGCGGACTGATGAAAGTGGGTCTTGCGCCCGGCTGTGCAGCTCAGCTGTGGAGCGAGCGCTGTTGGGGTTCGGGAGGTGGTGGGTGCGACCTACTTCTACGAGGCGAGGCAGTCTCCGCAGCCCATGCGCTCCTCGCTGAGGATCTACGTGATCTCCTGGTTTAATTTACCAAACGCACGGCCGGCGCTCTTGCATTCATCGTAGCTCGCTGGAAAGTCTATTCGCAATCTATGGATGTCTTGATCCCGTTCACGTTAGATGTAATTGCGTGATCTTACCATTCTGAATGGACAACAACAATATAAAAACAATATAATAATAATAATAATAATAATAATAATAATAATAATAATAATAATAATAATAATAATAATAATTAGTCGGCCCCGTGGCGCAGACAGTTGCGGCAGCCGTTCTCTGCGCAGAGGAGGCTGCAGGTTCGAGTAGTGCATAGACGTGCTTGGACATTTGTGGTTGTCCCTTCATCCCACATCATCATCATCATCATCATCATCATCATCATCATCATCATCATCATCATATCACTCCATAACTCATAATTCAAAGCGTAACAATTTTTGTCTTGATAAGGAATACAGCCGAAAAAAGCTGATCCTCATAATAGCACACAATGTGGACTCTCCAGGATATATGACTGGACATCGGAAGATAATGTGTAGCATTGTCATAATTGGCTGATACGCATGTAATAATAATAATAATTATTATTATTATTATTATTATTATTATTATTATTATTATAGAGTGCGAATTTGATCTCATAATATAATACAAAATGAGATCCGTTCTCACTGTCAGTTACGTAAAGTTTGACGTTAGAAAATCAAAGTGGATTGACCACATTACTTCATTGGTTGGTATGTTGGCCCTTTAAATTCATTTTCCGAAAACACATATTAATTTTGAATATTTCGTTACTTTTCTGAAAAATAATAATGGAGTATCAAAAATGACTTATTTATATGCTTACTTATTTACACAGAAATGTCGCATTTATATAGCTACTAAAGAACAATATGGCTGTTTATTTTTATTTTTGGAAATCATTTTTTCCAATCGATAATATGTTAATCAGATAGCAAACTTTTGTGCAAATATATGGAAAGGCGCACCAGAAAGAGGTGCCTACTTTAACTGTAGTGTATATTTTGTTTAATGCATTTGCAAAACAAATGTTGAAAAGATTTTGAAAGTTTTCGCAATTTATGCAAGGCAAATTTGTACAGAAAATTTGTGCACTTGCGATACGTCGTAACAAAAACATGGACTTCAGATAATCCCAGGAAATGCACTGCATTATTATTTCATAAAGGGATTTTCATAAAAACAATAACAGGGACATGAATTACTTAGAGAACGGTGAGTGTTTTGTACAGTGCCAACGCAATATTTTGGCTATGTTTTTGCTTGTCCCCATGGACACAAATTACAATGTGCTTAATGCGTTGCATAGGCGAGAAATATATTTTCATTGCAATCAACCCCCTCCCTCGGAAAGTTGTCGCAGGCTGACGCCAGTGAACAGCTGTGCTTTACGTGGAAAGGGCTTAAATATTGTTCGCTTTTGGTTGATCGTTAATAATTTATTGGGTCATTTCATAATCAAAATGTACAAATTACTCTACTATCCACGCGTGGGCAAGCAGACACCGATTTTAAAATATAAAATCAATTTGTAGTTTTAATGCATTAATATTTATTATTTAGTGGGATAAAATAATCTAAATATAACATTTTGTCAGTTAATAATGGTCTACAAAATTATAACGTTGCTATAGTATGTAAATATTCGAGTTTGATTTTACGGAAAGTATATTGTGACAATTTTGTTTAGTTAATTTAAATGAAAGGTAATTATATAAAACAAAATAGAATAACATTTGAATGATTATATTATTTACCAGTTTTTCTGATAGTGACTATTATTCCTAAACGTGTATAATACATTTGTGTTAAACAAACACCGTTTTAGTTTATAACCACATATATTTTTTTTTATTTTCTTCCAGAAATCGCTAACAACGTTAGGAGGAGATTCCGAATATTTTTTAACAATAAGGATAGGCGTAATTAATTAGCTTTAATAATTTGAATATATCACATCTATGGAATTTAAATAAATACAACCGTTGATACTAGTAAAAATCAAGATAAACGTAAATAATTGATATTTAGTCTCTTTTTATAAACAAACACATCAGCACATCCCCGATCAGACACATATATCGAAATCTGAAAACCTCCTCTTCATTAACATATATACATAAAATAAACAAAGATATTAAAGTATAGAGTGCATAAAAATATTAACATACTTATTCGTATAACCAACTACTTCAAAAAGAAGTACAAATAGAATCCAGTTGAAAAAGTACATAAAGGTTTGATATTCTGAGCAGATTATCTTAACATATTGATATGTTTTGATACGTTTAGGATAAAAAAAAATCCAACGTAATCGAATTCAAGTATCTGATATACCAGAATTCAAAATGAAAAAAAGAACTGTATTCCGTGAGGGCGTAAGTCCAAAGTATCGCGACGGGATTCGCAGAGTGGCTGGGAGCAGCGGGGGCAGGGCGGGGCGGGACCCAGGCTCTCCGCGCCCGCCGTATTTTTGGGAGCGTTCCCATCGATCGCGGGCTCTCCGGGCCGGCCCGAACGCCGCCGAGGTCACCCGAGCCCTGGCCATGGCCGTACGGCTGCGGGCCGTGGTTCTTTGCCCGGCCGCCGGCCTCAGCCCCGGCCCCGGCCCCGGCCCTCCGCGCGCCCCGCCCTTCGCCCGGAAGCGACGGGGCGCCCGCGTGATTACAGGGCGCCCGTCCTCGCCCCTCCCCTCCCCTCCCCCCCACCCCGCTCCACCCGACCCGGCACGAAGCCCAGCGCTGTCGGAATTTCTTATTCAAGTGACACTCTCCACGCAGGCGCGCGCCGCCCCCGCGGGGGCTGGGAAGTAGTGGTCAATTTTTGGGACGTGTCGCACTTGTCGGAGCGGGTGGAGTGCGGAAACAATGCCACCTTTCATTTGGGGGGAAGTAAGTCGGACAGGCATAACCCACGAACGCTGGGTAAATAATGCGATGCTAATATTCGAAAATTTCGCAAAAAAATCCGGTTAAGTACTAACACAACAATTTCTACGAATATTTGCAAAGGGTCCTTGGTTCATTTCGAACATATAAATTCAAAGAGAACTTCAAATAGGACCCTTAAACGAATATATAAGAATAAACTGCGACAAATTCTGTACACTTCTTTCATTCTCTTCTTGCAGCATAAAATTTACAATGGGGAAAAAGTTTAACAATCCTAAGACAATAAATTCACGATATCTGAAAGATATTCTTCGAAAGTCCCCTTGATCATAGATATCATAATAAGTATAATAAAGTAATATGTTTAAATTTGTACGTTTTCAGCTCATAAATATAACTATAATTGTTGAATGATTTTTGTAGAATATCTAGATCTAAGAGCGAATAATGTGTGGATGTGTATTGTATATAAATAGTGTACATATGTGTGTTATACATACATGTGTGAAATATTGTAAATTAGCTAGGTGAAATAATCTACAAGAGAAAGAGGTTATCAGCTTAATTTTGTTTGAGTAAGAAAATAGAAATGTGGGACAACCCTTTGAAAGGCAGAATTGACGAACAGGAAGAAAACAAATTTTAGAAAATGCTATCTCTTTATTTGTTTTATCATATTTTTTACTTCAAAGCACTGCTTCTGAACGTCATGATCGAAGAGAATTTGTACGTCACAAAATAAATTAAAATAGAATATGCTTACGTCACGAATGTAAGGTGGGGGCACGTTTAATTAAAGACTCATCAATTGTAAAACAGCTAAGGTATTTACGATGTTTGTTTTGAAATTGTAAAAGTAAGTAATTTGATTAAGGATTAGCTATGATGTTAACTAATTGTCACATTGCTTTTGAAACGCCTAAATACTGTGTTGTCGTTGGAATCTTGGTTAAATATGTTGACTGTGCGTAATAATAAAATTTGTGGTAGATTTTGCCTTTAGTAGGCCATACGAATGAATACAGAATTGTGTGACCTATGTTCGCTATTTGAAGGGAGTGTGAGAATTCCAAGTTGTTCCAATATTGTGACTAGTAACACAGTCCGTTACACACATACATAATATTTGATTTGTTAGATATTTGTTCACTCTATGACATACAAATGTGAACTTCATATTGACCTACAGAGGTCAGAAAATATCATTTCGAGGAGATCGGTCTTTGCCAATATGTTTCAGGTGCTTACTTACTCGTTTTACTTCATATTGTCATTGTAGCTTCATTCCCATTAAATAAGAAAATAGTTTGCTTCTTTTTCTGAAATCCCAATTTATCTTTATCTTTTCCTGATACAAATATATTTTTCTCGCTGAATATAAAATTCATCTCAAGATGATACACATATTTCATGTTTGTAAATGCAATGTAAATAAAAATTCAAAAAATTACAAAATATCCTTTAAATTTCAGTTCTATTTCATGTTTTACTTATGTTCACCTTATTTCTTTCTAAAATGTTTTTTGAAAAATGAAAGGTCGTCCCATCTTCCTCAGATTTTTAAACTAAATAATCAACTTCAAGACACAAGATGTAGTATCTATATTTGTAAAAGAAAACATGCATATATTAAATATTCCTTTACAATCTCTACCTTCGTTCTCACACATTCTAACAATACAACCACACAGGTGACCTTTTTACTATCATGTTTCTATTTTCATTCCTATCCATTGAAAACAAGTGGATTTCCGTGTTTCTATTATTGCTTCATGGGCATATAGCAATAAACTAGCATTCTTGCCGCACCCCGGAGCCTCACAGAGCTCTCCCTCTGCCCATTGCTGGCATCGGATTTCCGTAATTTTCTTGGAATGTGTACCCGGAAAGCGGAACCGTAATATAAGCGATTGGCCCTTTCTCTGTGCAGCTCTGCGCCCTTCCCCCCTCCGCCCCGCGCCCTTTACCCAAGCGGCGCGCAATCGGAAAAATAATATAGAATTCCTTTGTTCGAAAGGAATGAATCCCAATAAGGAAGCCCGTCCCGAGAAGGAATTATGAAATGAAAACATGAAAGGGGCCCGCCGCGCATGCTGCGTGTGTTCTTTCGCGAGTCTGCATCTTGAGCTTCGATGCCGGGGCGGGGAGGGGGGTGAGATAGAGAGAAGGGACGCAGGGAAGGGGAGTCGTTGCCCTGGAGGGAGGAGGTGGGGGAAGAGGAGGCGAAGGGTAGCGACGAGGCTAAAGCGACGACGGACGAAGACGAAGGTAGAGGGTGCGACGAGGAACAGAGAGTGATAAGGGAACGGCAGTGGAAGGTGGGCGGGGCGCTGAGACAGGGAAAGTCCGAGAAGGGTGTAGCCAGCGGGAAGTGCTCAGTGGGAGGTAGGCCATGCGGACACAGGAGCAGGGAAAGGAAGGTTGCCCCGAGAGGCACAAAGGCAAATCTCCTCTGCTTCTGCGATCTTACAGCGTCTGCGGCCCGCGATCTTTTCTTTTTTTTCCCATCCGGCCGTCGTCGTCTTCTTCTTCTTCTTCGTCTCAAAGAGAGGCTGGATTATGTTTCAGGCGCCTTCTTCTGTTTGCGCCGCGCCGCGCAGCGCTGCCTATCCCGCTGCTCTATTAGTGCGCTCGCCCCGCCGGGAGGGGCGGTGCTGATGCGGCGGCCACCGATGCAGCCAGAGAACTGGGAGGGGGGGAGGGAGGTTACTGTGCATGTGATGAATGCAGAGTTCTCTCTACCAATTTCCTGTTCTGTACGAAGGACTGAGAGATGTGATGTTCTAATATTTCACCCAAGAGTTCCAATATGAAATATAAAATTAAAAATTATTTAGTTCATTAATTTACGGACCATTTATTAACTACATATTTATTATATTGTATTTTTATTATTATACATTATGTTCATTTTATTATATAAAGAGCGATCTGGTTGGTAATTTGTCAGGACAGATTTCCGTGAAAATTTTGAAATTTTGATTATTAGAGTTTTATTCCACGTGTTCTTGATTTCAAGTAACTTAAAAAATCACAGTAGAATTTTTCATGGAAATGCATGTGAATAATTATTTTAAATAAATAATCATGTGGTACAGCACGAACTGAAAAAACAAATATCCACGGAGATCTCTTTCAAAATGTAGAAAAACTGCGACAACTCTAATGACAATGGCTAATGATGCAAATTTAACTGTTTTTCTTAAATTTGTTTCTCAGTTGGGTACTATTTTTGAACGTCCAGTTGACAATATTTTTTCTTTTGTTCAGTATGATATATTGCTCTAGTACAAATCTAGATCTCGACCGATTTTTCAGATTTATTTTTGTTTTATTCGGAATTCGCTATTTCCTACTTTTATTTAAAAGTAGAATCCCTTTTTCCTTTTAAATAATTAATAGTTCCCGTAAGGGACATTTCCAATAAGCCGTAGGGTTTTGTTGCAATAGATAAAACGAACAGGAATAACAAAGTTTGAAAAAAACCGAATTAATGAACAAATGACCGATAGATTAATGAAAAATCTTTAGCTTTTTCTGCAATAAAAATGCTGAAACAATTCAATTTCCTTACTAACAAATCTTTTCTGATTCTAATATTTGTCTTTTTATCAGTACTTTCTCTTCACGAAATTGAGTTATATACTTAACTGTATTAATTATAATATATCTCAAGTAAAGGAAATTGGAAATTGTCATATTTTCATATTTTCGGTTTTGAGCTTAATTATCATGTAATCACTTTTCTATGTAATCATCGATCTTGCAAATATTATATAATTATTAAAGAATTGCATATTATCAATTTCAGAATATTTATCATTCGCCTTGAACTCTTAGCAATTGTAGTCTTTAATGTTGACTTGTTCTTTAAAACATTGTTTTTTGTAAATACATACATTTCTAAATGAAAGCCTTTATTTGGAAAAAGTCCTTATAAAGTAACATTATTTTAGTTTGGTTGGATTATTTTGTAAATCATTTCTTCTCATCGTATAACTGAAACTCTCCATAACGAAAGAAAGTATTCTGTCCATTGATTTTCGTTATAAATAAATTACCCTGTATGACATGTAGCAAATGACATGTCATTCGTTCTTGTGCCATGTACAAAACAATTATGTTGCCTATCCAAATGTTTGTACTTCTGTGATTTGCTTCCATGATGGAAGAGAAGTCGAGGCAGCGCATCAAGGAGATTCAAACCAAATCCACACATACATCCCTTTCGAACAGGTCGCATCTCCTATTTATGAATTCAGAGCGGCGGCGTTGGCGCGAGGGAAATGCATTACATTTGCGATTAAACTTTCAGCTGCAGAGACTGCAAGCTCAATGCACGAGGGTCACTCACAGATCTCGACCGCCATTAGAGGCAACGGAGACGTCGCGATAATGTGAAGGTTGAAATGTAAAATGAGAGAGCAAGAGGGTAATAATGACGTCGACTCCTTTGGATAGCTACGCGTCCTACCATAAGCTTCTTAAACTCTCCCTAAACGGTGCTTGCATTTAATTAAAAATTTTCTGTGGCGTAAACATTTGAAACCGACAACGAAAATTACTTTCCGTCTTTTTGTCATCTCACAGTTAATGTTATCATTTATTGATTTGATATAGGAATATCTCGCTAACAATTAATATCAGTTAACTATCTTGATAATAATTAGGAAAGGTATGCAGAACCTAACTACTACAGAATGTCAAAGAATGAATTTAAAATTATCACTGAAAATCTAGTCACCTAACAGTTTAAATATTAACATTTTTGATATCCTAATTAAAAATATCTAGTTTCGATGGAGCATTGTTATAGTACTTGAAGGCTAGAGAAGGCTAGAGGTAGTTAGCAGGATGGTTGAAGTCTCTCGATTCATTTGGCGTGGTTGACTTCTCTCACCACCACTTAACCTGCATCATCTCATTGAATCATTCATTTATTCATTCATCATCTCATTGAATCACTCATGATCACATAATTATCACAGAGGATGGATAATAATAGCAAATGTATCACTAGCAGCTGTTAAAATGAAGTAGACCATAAATACAGAAGCGTCCTCTCTCACTTGACAGCACTAGCCTTCATCATTCGAATTCAATGAACTTCTGAACCTCCAACTATAAGAGAAAAAAGTAGTACATAAAATTAAACCTGGCAATTTCGATAAGATAACACGCCAAAAGCGTTGTACAGATATCTCCGCTCCCCATTCCCGAATCAGTAAACCACCCTTCCGAGTAAGGAAGGTAGCAGCGGTGGAGATGGCGCCGTGAGCGACGAGAGGCGAACAGGCATTGCGAGAGCATACGTGATTGACTCTTGTTTTGTTAATGCAAAGCCTGTGGATCATGGCAGCCTCCGCAACAGCCGGTGCCGGCGCTGCCATCACATCAACGCCGCCCCCGCCCCCGCCACATTGCCACCGCCCCCGCCCCGCCACCACCTTCGCCATCGCCCACGCCCCCGACACCGCCCCCGACCCCACCCCCGGCCACGCCCCCGCCCCAGACCTCTGTTCCGCCACCGCCACTACCACCGCCACTGCTATCGCCACCGCCGACGCCACCGCCACCGTCACCGCCACCGCCACCGCCACCGCCACCGCCACCGCCACCGCCACCGCCACCGCCACCGCCACCGCCACCGCCACCGCCACCGCCGCTGAGTGCGCTCGTTGATGGGCTGTTAATGGGCTGTAATTACTGCGTATTGATCTAAGCGGCCGCTAGAGAGCGCGGCCAAGACGCCGCCGCTGCCTCGCGGGGCGTCCTCCCGTTCGAAGTGCCACCCCATTGCCACAGAACGCGTTCCCGTGGTGGTGGTCCCAAGGGTACTCCCGTCGGAAGCCCTCGTGTCTGGTCACTTGAGTTCTAGATTTGATAAGCACATTAGACATTTCCATAGCAGAATAGAACATTAGCTGTTAGAAAAGGATCGGCTGCCATCATTATTGGAATTGCGAGCCCCCCGACTGAACCTTCGTTGAGCGGGAGTGCGTGGATGAGGAGTCTCTTTCATGGAGAGTCTCGTTGACTATGAATCAGGAAAGGAGTGTCGTTGATTAGGAGTCTCATTAACTAGTCCTCTCGTTGTCAAGGAATCTCGTTGACAAGGAGTTTGATTGACAACACGTCTAGTTGACAAGAAGTCTCGTTGACAGGAATGCTGATTGTTAACGAATCTGATTCACGAGAAGACTGGTTGACGACAAGTGTGATTGACGAGGATATTTGCAAAGGAATTGTGAATTTTGGAGATGTTGGTTGATGATAGTAAGTCTCGAATTTCTCAAATGTATAACAGAACAATGAAATGATGCGTGCGGCTCAGCATGAGATTGCATCGAGAACGTCGGATATTGGCAGAATATTTCTTGGAAATGCATTGACGGGAGGTACGGCAACAATGTCGACGCGCATTCCACGCGAGGCCCGATCTTCGCGTTTCGCCTGACCTCGTTGCGAGGATTTTTTCGTAGAATTCCACAGCCTCTTCCCGTTGGATCTCTTTTCGAACAAAATGCCATCTTGGCATCAAATGGCGCCGCCTCCTTCGGGAGTCTAAACGTCACAGCTTAGATATTCCCGCTGCAATATTTTCAGAAGGTTCAAATTGTATACCAAGTGCCGTTAAGACACGAACGTAAAAATATTTATCCCTCCCTGGGAGTCGCTGGGCTAGCGGGACGCAAAGCAGCCGCGGAAAAATTCTGATTAGCCCCTAGAGCGCCGCGACAGGCGAGGGAAGGGGAGGGGGATGGCTCGGGGGGAGAGGGGAGGCGGGGACAAGGGCGCGACGTGGCGCGACGCGGCTCAGCGCGGCGACGACGAACCGTAAAACTCGGCAGCGCTGCCAACATGCGAAAATTCAAATTCCCTCCCGATAGCCCGTAGCCGGGCCCGGCAGTAAGCACGGCACGTCGTAAAGAAGCTGGAGCGGGCGGGCGTCTGAAGCGAGGGGAGGCGCTGCGCGGCGCGGCGCGAGGGGGGCGTCTGGAGCCATAAAGTGGGCCAGGGCGCGAGCGAGTGGGAGAATGAGGGACTGCGGGAGAGGGGCAGTGCACGCGAGAGGTAATGTATGGGTTGGGCGGGCCAGGGAGATGGGAGGTAGACGAGGGAGGATTTCGTGGGATTCGAAATAGGAACGAAAAGGAACAAATTGGTGCATTGGTTGAGGACGGAATAAGGTAGGATTCTTGCAAAGACAAATAAACGCGGGATGCCTTATAAGGTGTTGGATAAATATATGAATGATAAATACTCAGTGGAGTATAATGCCAAGAAGGTAAGCGGATGAAGGAGCTTGCAAAATGTGAGGGAGACGAGAAGGGCACAACCGGGCGAGATTACGAGTGGATGAGCGCCGGCGGAGTGGTCGAGACAGCAAATTGCAGGTCACGAGACTGAACGGTCGAGCGAAGTACAGGCAGGTGGACGAGTGACAAGGCGAGTGGGTGAGTGGGCGAGTGGGCGAGTGGGTAGGTGGGCGAGTGGGCGAGTGGGTAAGTGGGTAAGTGGGCGAGTGGGCGAGTGGGCGATTGGGTAAGTGGGCGAGTGGACGAGTGGGCGAGTGGCCGAGTGGGTAAGTGGGCGAGTGGGCGAGTGGGTGAGTGGGTAAGTGGGCGAGTGGGTAAGTGGGCGAGTGGGTGAGTGGGCGAATGGGCGAGTGGGCGAATGGGCGAGTGGGCGAGTGGGCGGGTGGGCGACTGAGCGAGTGGGCGAGTGGGCGAGTGGGCGAGTGGGTAAGTGGGCGAGTGGGCGAGTGGGTGAGTGGGTAAGTGGGCGAGTGGGTAAGTGGGCGAGTGGGTAAGTGGGCGAGTGGGTGAGTGGGCGAGTGGGCGAATGGGCGAGTGGGCGGGTGGGCGGGTGGGCGACTGGGCGAGTGGGCGAGTGGGTGAGAGGGTAAGTGGGCGAGTGGCCGAGTGCGTGAGTGGGTAAGTGGGCGCGTGGGCGAGTGGGCGAGTGGGCGAGTGACCGAGTGGGCGAGTGGGCGCGTGGGCGCGTGGGCGCGTGGGCGAGTGGGCGAGTGGGCGCGTGGGCGAGTGGGCGTGTGGGCGAGTGGGCGAGTGAGCGAGTGGGCGAGTGGGCGAGTGGGCGAGTGGGCGAGTGGGCGAGTGGGCGAGTGGGCGAGTGGGCGAGTGGGCGAGTGGGCGAGTGGGCGGTCGGGGAACCGAAGGCGGCATGCGAGCGGCCGGGCGGAGGATGGACGAGTTCGCGAGCGATCGAACAAGCCACCGAGAGTGTGAATCGTGGAGGGAGCAGATTCGAAACGACCTTACGTAATCCGAGGATGGCGAGAGACGCGAACGTGGCAGGGTTAGGACGCAAGACGCTGTTGGAATCAAGAAGAAACGGCGAAGGAAGACGGGGCGCGAGTTATGGGCGGTGGAGGACGAGGTCGAGGCGGCGGCCTCGGCGGCCGGGTCATGGAAAAGGGGGCGTGTCCCACACGCGAAAGCCAGTGGGTATTTGCTGAGTGCGGGAGCGGACAGGTGATCGGCAGCGCGCCTCGGGCGTGTGTATCGAAAGGGCGGAGCTGCGCTGTTTGTTGCCTCGTGCGGTAAATTAGAAGCCCTGCCTGGGATGGCGGAACCTCTACCGACTGCGTAAGGTTGTCTTGGGCGACGCCTAAAGTAGAAAAGGATCGATCTAGATAGAATCTTTTGTCCTTCAAATATGTTTTTCGTTCGGATGTTACGCTTTTATGTTTGATGAGGAGCTATACAACGAATTTTTCCTCTTATTATTCGTATCAGAATTCACAGAATTTGAAGCTTACAAATGAGAGAAACTAATAAACAGCATATTTTGGTAATATGATAAAACAGTTATCTTGTTATAATAAAATAATCGCTTAATTGTCATGGCTTATGGGTCGCGCTGTTAATATATCGTTCTGATAATACTGCTGTCTTAAAGGAAACTGCTTCATAAATGTGTGTATAAATCTCACTTATCAATACTTGCATTTTTAATGATGTGATAATTTTTTAAGGATGAAACAGAAGTTCATAATTTCACGATCCTGTAGAGTTTCCATTGTTTGATCGGATATTTTAGAGATTACTTTAGTGAATTGAAAAGTAAGTTGTATTCTTACTTTGTATAGTTAACACAAAACATGTTAATTGTGATAAAGTACCGATATAATATACCTCTTTTCTGCACAAATACACAAAATATGTTATTTCACAACAAACTCTAAATTATATATTTATAACTTGACACTTCATGTACCATATTCAAACACGTGTATCCTAAAGGTACTCTAAATGTGCTCAATAATTTACAGTACACATAATGATATTTGCATCAAAACACAATATACTTGAATATCACAAAAACTCGACTCAGCATTGAAAGATATAATGACAAAGAAGAATTTACACACACATGCCATTAATAACATTAATAATGTAAACATTTAATATATTTATGTTTCTTGAAAAAATACGAGATCCACAATACGACAAAGCATACAAATGTATTGCATGACACAGAAATGTTTGCATGGTGAACGTGCAACAAGATTAAATGTCCACAAAAATTCAAAACTTGCTTCTCGTAAAACGAGTATCAATACTTAAAACATTTCTGTTTAGAAAGTCTCACATATAATACATTAAATTCCCCGAACATTCATTTCCAAAAATAGTTTCACGTGAGCTTCTACATTACACGAAGAAGACAATACGAAAACAGTAAACATGTAGACGCCAGTTCCCTCAGGTGGCGCGTTTCGGCGTTGAGTGTTTCCTCGAAGCGGAGATACAGAATCGATTCCGTCCGCCCCTTCGGTACAGAATCGACTCCATTCCGCCGGCGTCTCCTTCACCCACACCGCGTGGCGAGGAAGGACTCTGCGAGAGCGACACGCCCACATTTGTCCGAGGGGGCGTTACCGTATCTTGCGGCGTAAAACTAACCCCGCGCGGAGGAAGAGTGGGGGGAGGGGGGCGGCAACATATCGCACAGTCGGGTGCTCGCTGCCGGGCTGGAGTCGTTCTCGGCAGCCGCGCCCCCCACGCAGACTGCTGGGCCGCAGCGGTGCGGTGCTCCAGCCGCTTCTCTGTTGCGCATGACTGGCTTCGCGACATAACGTGCGACGCCGTCTCGTTCGCTACAATCGGGCTGTCACGGCTGTGGATGCAGTCGGTTCTGTCATCGCTCTGCCTCCAACAGCTCTACGAGGAGTATTGCTGCCACCCCTCGCCCACCACTATACGCAATCCCACTACCACTCTGTCACCTTCAATTCCACTACCACCTCCACTAAAACTATCATTACCTCTCTCACTACCCTCACCCCTCCCCTACTACTACCACTATCACCACCTCTACTACTACCACTTTCTCTACCATCACCAC
This sequence comes from Gryllus longicercus, assembly GCA_038098605.1. Lineage (NCBI taxonomy): Eukaryota > Metazoa > Arthropoda > Insecta > Orthoptera > Gryllidae > Gryllus > Gryllus longicercus. The sequence continues at coordinate 137,967 of JAZDUA010001094.1, forward strand.
AGCCACTATCATCACCTCTACCACTACCACTTTCACTACCGCCACATCGCAGTTACCAATCCTGCTATTACTACTACCTCCGTAACCATCACTATTACCAGTCACCATCTTCATGCCATACCACCAACTACCATATCAATTTTGTCACCATCACCACCGACACCAATAACTCGACCACCTTCACCACCATCAACACAATCACCACCACCCACTTTTGTTGCTTCCGTCCCCAACTACCATTACCACCACCACCAATTGCTTCACCATGTCTGCTACTCTACTGCCACAATGCCAACTTCCAATCAGCATCATCATCTCCTTCAATCCAGAACTACCACTTCATACTTTCACCATCACAATACTACCATCACTATAGTCGTAATCATTGTATGGCGTTTATTATAAATGTGTCCTCTATTATTACAACTTCTACCGCTTTATCACCTCCCCCTTTAACACAAAAAATGCAATCGCTACCATATTACTGGCAATGTTGTCGTCTTCTTTGCCACTATCACCAATTTTCGTGCCGCATTATCATCATGAAAATTCCAAGCATCCGTTTTTTATTTTGCCGATATTTCTGTTCTGACACTTATTCACCAAAAATTACCTAATACCCATTCATGCCTTTCTTATTTTTAACGGTATTCGTGAGTTGCTTACGTCAGTTTTGCGAACCTTCTTCCTCTATCTATCAATTTGCCTAATTTAAGTGGCTAGTATGTTTTCTATCGCCCTTATGGCAACTTCCACCTTTTCCATTTTGAAGCCTCAGTCAGTGTTCCATCTTGAGATACGTTTCTCCTATCTTTACTGACGTTTCTCTCCGCCAATATTCTTGCAGCGTCCGCGATGAAATTCCTTTTCCAACCAGCTTCATTTTGACATTCATCCCCTCTGCAGTCAAGAGGCGAAAACCTTAATACCCAAGTTATCAATCCCGACATCATTGATGTCACCCCCTATCACCACTTGCGCAGCCTTCCGCGGGGCCGGGCGAAAGACAGGACAGAGGCAGCGCGAACTAAGAATCTTGGCGGAGCACGGGCGGGTGGCGAGGCGAGGCTAGGCAAGGAAGAGGGTCTCCTTGTGTGACGCGAGGTGTGTGTGTGGGGGGGGGGGAGAGGACGTCGCGAGGGCGGCAGTAACCTGTAGAGGCGCCTTTACGGCCGCAGCTCGACTCCCGGGCAGGGGCTGTGCCGCCCACAAAAGTTTATACGCCGCGAGCGCTCGCCAGGGGGTGCGCGCCCCGCTCCGCCCCGCCCCGCCCCGCCCCGCCCTGCTCCGCCCCGTCTCACTCCGCTTCCCCAGCTCCGCCCAGCCCCGCTCCTCCCATCTCCGCTCCTCCCATCTCCGCCCCGCCCCGCCCCTCCCCACACTGCCTGTCTCCGCTCCTCCCATCTCCGCCCCGCCCCGCCCCTCCCCACACTGCCTGTCTCCGCTCCTCCCCGCACCTCCCTGCCCTTCCCCTCCCCGCCCCGCTGCGCCCCACCCTGAGCGCTATGAGGTTTGTTAGGGCGCCGAGTATGTGTAAGGCGCAGTGACGCTGAGAGCCACGGGGCTAACAAAGATGCTGTGGCTGAAAGACTGTCGCCGAAATGGAGAAGGGCTGTGGCGAAGAATGGAGGGTCTCAGGAACGCAAGTTGCACAATGTCCCAAGGAGCAGAGGAGCGGACAGTGAGTGGACAGAGAACCATACCATTTCAAGAGCTGCAAAATTGCTTATTCGATTTCGTATTGACTGGAGATCTGTGAAAAAAATAATTTTATGGCTGGAAAACCGAACACATGCAAGTAATCTCTTCAGATCTGGTTCATTTCATTCTCGCTATACCTCACTGTTAATTTTTCATGATTCAGCGCATGAATACTCTTCGCATATTACACAAAAAATACTCTACACTGATTCACATCAGTGCAATGTAATTTTGAAATTGAAGCAGCCATTCTTACAATGTTGTGGGTAATCGTACATAATTGCAAAGACTAATTCTCCGCAAGAGAACTTTTACATTTGAATAGAAATGATTCTAGTTGTATTCCGTAATTGAGTGTGAATAATAATAATAATAATAATAATAATAATAGTAATAGTAATAGTAATAGTAATAGTAATAGTAATAGTAATAATATATTGCAAGGAGTTCACATGCACGTGTATTCATACCCAAACAGTGAAATTCATAAATGGTTCTCCACCTCAAAGAACTCTTTGGATTTCAAAATTGGATTTGGATTTGGAACTCAATAGGTTAACCAGCGTTGGAGCCACGTCGCGTAAGGTGCAAGAAATAGTACAAATTTCTGATGAGTACGTTAGGAAATGAAGGCGCAGAAGAGTCAATTTCGTACGTTCACAGTTAGGATTAGTTTTCCCCATTTTTGCAATTACATTTAGGAATTTGTATTTCAAAGTACGTAATTTGTTATTACTTCTGACATGTCACTAGTGTAAATGATTTACAAAAGCTTTTTTAACCAGACAGTTACGTATGAAACTGAACGTCTTCAACACCTTCGTACAATCATCTCTAGAAAATTAATAAAACAGTAAGCCAATATTACCAATTTAGGAATTTGTTTTTCTAAGTACGTAGTTTTTCATTCCTTCCGACGTTGCACTTGATTGCAAAATTATTTAAACCAGAAAGTTACACATCAAACTGAACATCTTTAGCACCTTCGAGCAATCATCTCCAGAAAATCAACAAAACAGTAAGCCAATACTCTCAAAAAGCCGTGTGTCAGGCGGCGGCGTCGCGCACGGAAAACGAGGAGTGCCGCAGGGTCTGGTGCCGGGCGCAGCCGAGGATTATCCTTCGGACGGGCGACGCCGCCGCTGCGCGCGCGCAGCTCTGAAATATTACGGCGGCTCCTCGCGCAGCAGGGATTTTCCAGATTACGCCGTCGCGCGCTGGCGCGCGGAGGAACGCGCGTTCTTGGGAAGGCGCTTTTCGAATATCGGGTGGCGCGCACAAAGTGCATAAACAAGCAGAGAGCCCCTTACGAGGCCAGCGAGAGCTTCGCGAACCGAAATTATCTTCCCTGTGAGACGGCGCAGACCTCGCGTGGATAATTGCAGCGGAAGTGTATCATGATTTCTTTTTTCGTGTAGTTGATCTGGTCGGTTTTTTTTTTGCGAGAGTTCATTTTCTTGAAATACAGTCGCGTAGGTTGCTGTGTAATGAGATACTGTATATTGGGTTCACTTCTTCCATGTGTCTCTCGAGACAGAAACATTGGAGAGTTGTTAAAAAATTCTGTCCCAGGGACTCTTTCGATTGTTCCCCTTTCGTTCTCGAGAGAACAATGGGATTTACGTTGATGTATTGTATCAAGTGTAGAATTATCTCGAAAAAGAAACAATTCACAATACTTTTCTAAATATATACTTTCTGCAATACATGTATGTTAAAAAAGGAACAAATGTAAAGACTTTTTGGGCATCTTCGTTCTCGAAAAATAATGTTTATTTAAATAATAACATGTAATGCCTTAGCGTTTAAGTGATATTAAAAAATAATAATGTTTCAATCATCCATGATTTAACGAGTATGGTATTTTACATCAAGAGATAAATGTATTCATTTTGAGTATATAAATTTGCAGCTGATGGCAATAAAAGAATAATCAAAACGTTTTATACAGTTCGAATACCACATCAAATTTTCAATAGTTTATATTCCTTATAATATGTGCTGAGGTGCATAGTTTTGAAACACATTATGTAATAGTGAACATATAAAATGAAGACAAAGTATTAACCTAAGCACAATTGTTTTGTAAACTCATGAACGTGCTTCCATTTCAATTGCTTCCATTCAATTTACGCAGTTATTGTTTGGTTTGAATAGAACCAGCAGCATCTCCGTGCTTGTGAGAAACGCTTTCAATAAGTTCTGAACGCAGCTGAAGTAACTTTATTTGAACGCGCTGAATAGCGCCATACATAAGTGATACCGCACGATTCAGCACAGCTGCTGAGTTGTCGTAGACTCGAAACGCACGAAACGAGCTAATAATACGATACGAAGTTGAAGCACGACGTATTTTACTTACAAAATGGCGCTCCGAGAAAGTTGTTTCGTCAACACAGCACACCCTTCGCCATTCCGACGCCAGCGCTTCCTCGCGCCGCCTCGCGCAGACTTTAATTCCCGTAAAAATAATATTCCGCAACCGTTAACTCTCTGCAATTAGCCGGCGGCAGTAATCCTCTCAATTTTTTTTTTGGCGCAGTAGTGAAAGCGCTCACGTACAGATTCGCGTTTTAAGCTCTGTTGCGAAATCCGAAACTCCCGCTCACGCTTCGCGAAACATCTGAACAGTCACAGCAGTTGTGCGCTGCTGTTGCACCCTTCCCACCGCAGCGGGGCGGGAGTTGTGTGTGCGTGTATGTGTGTGTGCTGGTGAAAATCACGGAGATAGCGGTAGAGGTGAGGAGAACGGTAAAGAAGCCACCGGTGATATTTTTTCCCTAGTGAAATTTTTGCCCTAGTGATATTTTCCCTAGTGATATTTTTTCCCAAGTGATATTTTCCCTAGTGATATTTTTTCTTGGTGATATTTTTTAAGCTGATAGCGAACCAAATTATGGAAGAGAAGAAGAAAATGAAAGTGATGACAGACATACCAGCAGTTGAATTGGAAGTAATAGCCACGTGAGTCATAATGCTAGCAGGCTATTGTAAAGTGCAGAGAATGTGATAGGAATGACGAAGATTATTACTTCAATGATGGATAAGAATATGGTTGTGATAGCAGATTGATATCCAAAAGTTGCAAAATAAATAGTAGATCAGATAGAAAAAATATATTTGACGTGCTAGTTTAAGTAGCAACAATGGACTTTCATGGTGACAACGGTAATTTTCATGGAGCTGGGAAGAGGGGGAGGATAGGATCTTCATTAACTTTCGCGGAGACGTCGTTTTCTGGCGACACCTCGTCGTCGGACTGCGGATGCGGCGAGGATTTGAGCAAGCAGAGGCCGCGGGCAGGCGAAAGCGGGCGTGCACGTGGAGGGTTGGCCGGCGCCGGCGCCGAAGGGGAGTCCACTGGCGGCGGCCGCCGCGGGGGCTGCGCAACGCAACGCAACGCGAAGCTCGTGGGCGCGCCCCAGCTCCGCCGAGTCCGAGTTTCATAGTTCAACGTTCAAAACTTTTGATCGCTGATTTAATGGTTGAAAACTGAGCGTAATATGCGGGGGGCCAATTCCGGCAGACAGAGCTCTGGACGCAGGCCAATTCAGAAGGGGGTTGCGGAGAGGGTGGCGAGAGTCGCGTTGGCTGAGGGGATGGCATGGACGGGGACGATTGGGGTGGCGGTGGCGAGAGCGGGAGCAGTGGCGGAGGCAGGGACGGGGGCAGAGGAAGGGGCGGGGGCAGTTGTGGGTCAGGGGTGGGAGAGGGCAGAGGCAGGGGCGAGTACGATGATGACGGCGACGGCGAGGGTAAGAGCGAGGGAGAAGGCGAAGGTGAAGGTGAAGGCGAGGGCGAGGGCGAAGGCGAGGGCGAGTGCGAGCGCGAATGCGAGGGCGAGGGCGAGAGCAAGGGCGTCGGTGAGGGCGAGGGTGAGGGCGAGGGTGAGGGCGAGGGTGAGGGCTAGGGTGAGGGCGAGGGTGAGGGTGAGGACGAGGGCGAAGACGAGGGCGAGGCGAGGGCGAGGGCGAGGCCAGGGCGAGGGCGAGGCCGAGGGCGAGGGCGTCGGTGAGGGCGAGGGCAAGGGCGAGAGCGAGGGCGACTGCGTGAGCGAGGGCGAGGGCGAGGGCGAGAGTGAGGGCGAGGGCGAGGGCGGGGGGGGCGAGGGCGAGGCCGAGGGCGAGGGCGTCGGTGAGGGCGAGGACGAGGGTGACGGCGAAGGCGTTGGCGAGAGCGAGGGTGACTGCGTGAGCGAGGGTGAGGGTGAGGGCGAGGGTGAGATCAAGGGCGAGGGCGAGGGCGAGGGTGAGGGCGAGGGCGAGGGCGGGGGGGGCGAGGGCGAGGGCAGGGTCGCGGGCGCGGGCGGGTGTGGGCGGCAACAGAGGTGACGGCCGAGGCGGAGGCAGCGGCGGCAGTGACGCGGCAAACAATGAGATAGGCGCATGAGAAATTACGATACCATTGTTTGCTTAGAATTTCAAATTTAGGACTGCTGCTATATATCTGCGCGGCGGTTTTTTGCTGGAGAAGCGCCACGAGCCCCCGCGTGGGGCGACGGCCAGGGGGCGCCGACGCGGCGAGCAGCGCCCCTGCTCCCACCGGCAGCTGTCCGCCGTCTCTGCTCACTGGACCTCGAAGCTCGCCGGCCGTCTACGTTTGCGATTTACAGCGTAAGGGATCCCCTATGATGTTCCACCTAGGTTTTTGTTGTGTCAAGTATATGTTGTCTAGTGTAGTTGTATTTGTGTCAAAATTATGGTCTGATAAAAAGTGCCCGCATGCACGTTTGCTGACAAAAGTATTTTTGGACCGGAAATTACAATTAGGATTCTAAATTTGAAGTTGGTAATTGGTGTCAGCACGTAAAAATAATTCCTAATGTGGTTTCTGTTGATTATTATGTATTATTGCAGAAACTCAAATTTCCATTCCGCGTTTCATGTAATCAACTTATTCCTAACTTTACAGTTATGCATTAACAAAATGTCTATGAAACAAACTAAACTACTGATTGAATGGCTAAGTTTCCAAACATTGCATAGAGGATGAATTCATACAAACACTGCACAACGTGAAGCCCAGATTCATCATGTTCTCCCAATCTTCAATCACGATTTATGCGCGCGCTACGGTTCGTTGTCACTACTAGATGTCCTTTTCACCCGTCAACCACGACGACAACAATTATGATTGATGGATTCTAGGCTGTACTTTACGCTCAAAGATCGTCGATCAAAGGTACTGGAACACTCGCTAAAAATCGTCAGCACAAAACTTCAAACAACTCCGAAATGTATTGGGCGGAACTCAAACACACCCATCACTCAACCTCTCCATTACGTAGTGTGTAGTACACGTCACCAAACATTACCATAATTTGATTTTTCATTCACTATCCCATCGTCGTGGGAAGCGGGAAGAATTACGTAAAAGTGTATCTGCTGCATCGGAATTGCCAGCCGCACTTGCGACTTCGTAGCATCATTTAATTATCATAAGTGCAGAATCTCTGAATAGTTCAACTCCTCCATAACGTTTTAAATCTTCAAAAATTACCGTCAACATGGAAACTTTCCGAAAATTCGAGCATTGTCACTGCCTTCCTCGCATTCCGCTCTTGTTGCGCGGCGGTCGGGGTTTGCAGCCGGGCTGTGCAGGCCTCTCGCTCCAGCGCCCACCGCCGCCGCACCGGCCGAGGCCCTCAGAGGCCGCCCTGGCCGGCAATAATGTCTCACTCGGCGCGCGGCCGCGGGGGCGAGGGAGGGGCGAGCGCTGGGGGAGGTGGGGCGGGTGGGATTAGAGGCGGTGGGCGGATGTGGGAGGCGGGGATCGCGGAGCTCTTAGGGGGAGGGAAGGGCCGGTTGTTGGGGCATGGGTAGGGGCTGGTGAGGTGTGGAGGTGGTGGGCGGTTAGGGAGGGCGGGGGTCGCGGTTCTCTTAGAGGGAGCCCACTGGGAAGAGGTGAAGGGGCGGGGTCGAGGGAGGGAGTGGGGAGAGTGAGGGGTGAAATGGGTGGGCGATGAGGGGGCGGAAGTCGCGGTGCTCTTAGTACGAGGGAGGGGCGGGCGTTGCGACGAGGTGAAGGGACGGGGTCGAGGGAGGGGGTGGGGCGGTGAGGGGTTAAAGCGGTGGGCGGTCAGAGGGGGGCGGGGATCGCGGTGCTCTGAGAGGGAGGACATTGGGACGAGGTGAAGGGGCGGGGTCAAGGGAGGGCGCGTGGCGGGTGGGCCGGTGGGTGGTTGGAGGGGGCGGGGGTCGCGGTGCTCTTCGGGCGGCCGGGCGGCGCGCGTGGCATGCGAGATCGCATTATTCTTGCGCGCCGGAGGCATTCCACAGCCCGGCGGCGACCACGCCCCCTCCCCCCACCACGCGACTGCCCGTCGCCCCCCCCCCGCCGCACCAAAAATACTTGCCGGTACCGCGCCTGGGACTCGAACGGCCACGCGGACACACGCCGCGTTGCTAACCTTGTCTTCACCCCTTCACTGACCGCAGTCGCCCCATCGTCATCCTACGTCTATCCTCACCCCCTCTGCACACTGTTCGGTTTTCAATCATTCCCCATTTCCTCAGCCTTTACTCACTTACTGCCCTCAAACAGTCCTGTCCTAAATTCTCGGTCTCATCTCTGTTTTCTGACAGACCTGTCCTGTCCTCTGTCATCCCCTTGTCCCTATTAACAATTACTTTATCCTCGTCCCTCCCTATGAACACTATTCGTTATCCACAGCCCTTCCCCAACTCACGCCTCGTCCTCAACTCTGTCTTCCTCCCACCTCCTATGCGGCCTATCTCCTCGTCCTCACCCACACCCTCCCTGGCCCGGGACCACCCCGCCCGCCGCGGAGGCGCGCGCCATAAAGGGATACCTGGCGTGCCTGTCGCGTGGGCCGGCGGCCGGCGGCCGGCCTGCAGGTGCGGAGGAGGGCGGCGCCAGAGAAGCCGCTGCCACGTGCGGGCATTACGACTGCGGCACGTGCCTCTGGGTGAGGAGAATGCGGTGACCAACTCAGAACTCTTGCGCACAGCCGGCGTCACCCCCGTACAACTTTATTTTTTCGGTACTTAAGTTTAGTACGTACTTAAGGTTCTGGCTTGGTAATCTCTACTGTTATCAATATTTTACTCCATTTTTAAAAATTCCGTCAGAACAAATAGTATTTTGCTACTACATTTTATTACATCTTAAACATATAATTTTAAATTAACTAATATTCTACTGCGTTAATAATATAATAAAGGTAAAGTATTCCACTAATATCATATCATTAAATAGTTAATTTTTAAGTAATTTAAAACTTATCTTATAATTAATATGTAAAACGTATTAAATTTAAATAGTACACAAAAGAGTCTTTACAGAATTTGAAATATTTTTTTTCAAATTTTATCCTCCACATTATTTAAATTTTACAACCTCTATGAATTTTGTACCTCATCCTCACCAAATTATATTTATTGTGACCTTGTTTCCAAATGCAGTCTTCAGCACTCAGCATTTCAACATTATTTGCAGTCGCAATATTTGCCATAGTCATCTATTATTCTAATTTAGATAGTTTTATGTAAATACATTTTCTATTTTATCGAAATTTTAACTCAACCAAAACAGTATGGTTTAAATTTATTCGAGTTTCAGTGTTGGCTTGAATCCTGTAAAAAATACATTGCCAATTCTAACTTTCTTCTGTCTAAATGTCGGTCTCCAATATTAATTTTTATCTTGGTAAATAAGGTGTGCTAAGAATAATATTATAAGATGTACTGAACTTGCAGATATCAACACTTCCCATGGTTTATAATATATATTAATCGAAGAGCTTAAAGAAAATTACTATGATTGGGATATTACAAGTGTAGTCTCATCTTATATTTTTTATATGAAAGAACAATTCATTTGTAATGAATGCTCTATTGAGCTGCTCACACTACTGTTGCGTAATAGCTAATTGTCAATATGAGCCCCATCTCTTTGTTATAATCTTTCAAAACCAAAAATTGTAGGTATTGCATACACATTATTATTATTTATCTCTAAAGTTCTTAATAATTATCACAATTGAGAGCTTTCATTGCAAAGCTGAACCAGGACAACGTCCAATTCTGAAAGTAGTCACTTATATAAGAACTCAGATTGTTGCTTTCATGAATTTACATCTAACACGGAGTATTACAAATATATAAATACTCTCACCTCCTCTAACCAACATAACGTAACTTCTAGTTAAATATGAGCCCATGATCCATGGTGTGGTGGCGGCTTTTCATTTTCGTCAGTCCCAGTTCGATTCTTTGACATAACATTTCAGTAGTTCGATTCTCGTCAGAGGTAAAATATGTAGTATATCTTTAGTATATAAATGTGTCTGTGGCTGTAACATCAGAGAAGCTTAGGTGCTTCAGAGTAATGGCATTCGTGCTTTGATACGTTTTACAGCGCTTCGGCACTTTCGGAGAGGATGAAAAAAATCAATGATGACCTGAGTTCTTCCAGATTCATTGTGTGCATCATTAGTGCCTCTCGCTTGTAGAATTATCACACCAGGCTTGTTGCTGATGACGAGAGATACTGTTAAAACGGAGACGAGATAGCGTGTAGCCGCGCCCTCTCGCCGGTCGTGTGTCCAGCGCAAATCGTTCCGCGGCCACACACGTGCGCGCTCCGCAATTTCACGGCCCACCTTTCGCAGGGGAATCCCCGCCTGGAGCGCCCTCGCGGGCGTCAGCGCTCCTATCGACAGCCGTGCAAACTGATTTGTATTGGCAAGGCGGCGGCGGCGGCGGGGACAGCGGCGCATCGCCGGATGGGGCGGCGGCGGCGACGGCGGCGTTGGCGACGGGAATTATTGATGGGCGTCGCCGTGACAGGTGTATTTATACGTACGTCCTCTTCCCCGTTCCCCGTGAACTCAGGATCGCCTGCGGGGCCTTCCAGAACTGAGCGGCAAGAGAGAAAAGGAACTGGCGGACGCTAGTCTCGTCTATGCTTTTGCCAACGTGACCCCGTGAATCGCAGTATGGATGCGTAGATTTTGTTGGTGACAGAAAACATATTTGGCTGCGTGTGACGTTGTGATGAAAAAGTACCTTTCGTTTTCAAATTATTCGTTTTAGTTTGCGTTGTTTGTATAAACGCGAGTAAAATAGAAAAACTGGAAGAAAGTCCAACCTCCAAAGATTCCACTGTTCATGGAATTAGTGACACGTAAAATATAATGATTGAGTACATGACTAATATAATTATAATTTAAAAACGTGAAGTAGAAGACAGCAAATAAATTTCGACAATAATAGTTAAGTAGTGATCTAAATATAACTTTTTTTGTCTCCTGGCGATATGATTAGTTTCATGTGCAAGGAAGATGAGAAATGGAATTATAAATGAGAAAAATAATGTAATCTGTCATATTTATTACCTCATTGAACACGTTTTTTAATTATTTGAGAAACTTCTTAATTGCAGTTAATCTTATTCATGTGTCGTGTTTCTTATATCTTACTAAATATTTCGAAAGTTATTTTAACATTGTCTGATATCTCATGTTGATTTTCATCTTCATCATTTCTCTTGAGAATTGAGATGTGAATCCTTAGTAAATAGTTTTTTTTCACGAACTTTCAGATCTTTTATACAACTGTCACTGCTAAAAAAAATGTTTTACCTTTTGCTGCCTCTCTTTTTTACACAACCTTCTTACTCGGCATCGTAGAAAACGTTTCAAGAATTTTACATTTTCTCCCTCAGTACATTTCACTGAAAGCCAACTGATCTCGTCCCTTGTTTCCGATGAAAAATTCATACACGTCCGATATTTCTATCGCGAAAAGTCAAAGTTGCGAAAGTCGTAACGTCATAAGTCAAAGAGCCCAGGAAAGTTCGTAATCCGATTTCGGCAGAGTACATACACAGCAACATAACCCCGCGCTTGTCGCCCGTCTGCGAGACAATAAAACGCAAATACGTCGCTGACTCGCGTAGTTCCTGGGAGTGGGCGGCCATCAGCGACGGCGACGCAGTAGGCGACCGCTAGCCAGTCCATAACAACCGTTGGGCCGCTCGCCAATTCCACTCCGGGAGAACCATTCCATTCCGACTTCCTCTCACTTCGCTCCGCTCCGCCCTCCCTCCTCCACTCACACCACCCTGCGTTTCGCTTTCTTGCTCCTTTTTGCGACTCACCCTCCCAGAGTCACCCTTTCTCATTGCTATCTTGCCTCGCGCCCGTCTCTCACTTTCGCGGGTTTTGTTCTAACATCTGCTGATGTGTCTCTCCACACCCTGCCTCGTCTAATCACCAGATTTGTCCACCTATGTCTCTGACTTATATTATTCCTCCAGTGCTTTCTAGAAGAAACTACTCGTTATTTTCAGGCAAAATAATTCTATTCGTATCATTGCTACCTTTCGTCATAATTCATTAAACAAGTCTATCTCCTAATGGGGTGTCTCTTCAATAAATTTACTTATTATTTTTGCGTTTCTCTATTCTCATGTGTGGCCTTATGCGATTCATTTTCCATTATTTTCCTTTTATGACTCCCATTATAAAAACATCCATGTGCATCATAATAATCAAAGCAGTTGTAAAAACAGTGTGTTTCATATATTGAATAATTGACGAGTATCATTCAGGATTTACCAGGCTATGAAGCCATAAATTACCTACGAACAAAGCGTGTCGCTTCTCTGAACAGGGTCTCATCTACGACAGAGGTGTTTTATACACTGAAAGACAATGAATACACTGAGGCCCTCATTGAAAAACAAACTTCGCAGTTAGGAATTTTTTTAAAGAGTTAATGTAACCAGTTGTGAAAGATGTACGTGGAAATTGCGGTTCCTTATTAGCAAAGGAAAGGAAAAAACGAACTAGAAGTCTCGCACATTATTCTACTGCTTTTTATGAGCTGTTTCGTATTAGGGTTATTTCTACACAAATGACATTACAAACGATCTGCTTCTTCTTACATGTCTGGAAGACAAATAAAAAGCCGGCTGTCATTCAGAAAACACATTTATTTCAAAATACTTCTGTGGAACCTTTTTCCAGAATAAAAATATTTTTTCTTGTGTATTAATTTTGGAATATTTTTTATCAAGGTTATACTCAAGGCGTATTTTGAATCTTAACAATCGTATTTCACATGTTTTTTATCGAGTGAGAGTCCTCTACAAGGTGCCATAATGTTTCAACCGCGGAGGGGTGTGGTGCTCTTGCCTACATCTGAGGTGCCTACTACCTCCCAATAAATCGCTGTTGGCCGCGTTCGATCCGACGTCTTGCATTCATGCGGGCGGTCTCCGCCGTCATTTTGGGGGCCGCGCCCCATTGACTGCTCGGCGAACGCCCACGACGCCTGGCGGGCGCGCGGCAGCGCAGGAGGCGATGGAGGAGGCGGAGGCAGCCGGCCGGCGATTTACATACAAACGACCCTTCGCGCGTCGCCCCTCCATCTCAGGTCTGCTCGGGAAGACCCGCAGCTCCCGACACCGCCGTGTCCTCCCCGACCCGTCCCGTCGCGCCGGCCTCCTAGCCTCGCCTCGCCCTATCCCGACACGCTCCGAACTGCCTAACCCGCTCTGCCCGCAGCGACCCCTCCACACGTCCAATTCTACACTGCCCGCCTCGCTCTGGGAGCCCCTCTTCCAGTCCTCACTCTGCCCATTCCCTCCTCTGCCCCAAACTGCCCTCCCCGCACCAGTCATGAAATTCCTGCTGCTCAACACTGCCCACCTCGCTCTGCGAACCCCACTTCGACACCTTCTGCCCATTCCCACTTCTCCTGCCCCAAACTGCCCGCCTCGTTCCCACTTCGCCTTCCCAATGTCCCACTTCTCCTGCACCGCCCGCGCCAACAGCTTAGTGCATCCCGCCCCTTTCGTCGCTCATCACCACATTCGACACTCCGCACTACCCATCCCCCGCCCCCACCTAGCTCCGCTCCGCCTGGCTCTCCTCCAGACTTCTTTGCGTTTGCACGCTTTACATTGCACCAACTTTTCTTCCTTGGCATCGTTTCTCCCCACCACTCCGTTTCACTTTCTTGTTTTCCTAACAACTTTCCGCCTTCCGGTATTCCAATCTGCTAGTTTCGACCCGCCTCCTTCCTTCTCCTTCATCTTTCTCAGTAATTTCACTTCCCTTCCCTGTCCTTCTCAGTCTCGTCTCGACACCCTCGCCTCATCTCACCTCACCTCACCTCCCCACACACCATCCCACCTCACCGACATCACCTCACCTCACATCATCTCAGCTCAAGTCACCACACCTCACCTCACCTCACCTCACCTCACCTCACCTCACCTCACCTCACCTCACCTCACCCCACCTCACCTCACCTCACCCCATATTACCTCACCTCACCCCATCTTACCTCATCTCACCTCACCCCACCTCACCTCACCTCACCTCACCTCACCCCACCTCACCTCACCTCACCTCACCTCACCCCATATTACCTCACCTCACCCCATCTTACCTCACCTCACCTCACCCCACCTCACCTCACCTCACCTCACCCCATATTACCTCACCTCACCCCATCTTACCTCACCTCACCTCATCTCACCTTACCTCACCTCACTCAACCTCTCTTCACCTCACCCCGCTCCACCGCGTATGGCCTCCACCCTTCGTCCCGTTCTTCGTACTTCTACTATCACTTCCGCTCTGCCTCTCCCACTTCATTCCAGCCCGTGACCGCCGCCGCCACCCTCGCCGCCGCTCTTCACCCTGACGCGTGCCGCCCAGGCCGCCCTAAGCCTCTTACCTTGCTCGGCGTGGCCAATTTTCTTTGGACGTGGCGCTTCAAGTGGAGCGGAATTTTCGGTTGTTTCGCGCGTCCGCTCGCTACAGACGCAAAGGGCGCCGCCCCCGCGCCCAGCACCGCTCTGCCCCCGCGCCCAGCACCGCTCTGCCCCCGCTCCGCCCCCGCTCCGCCCTCGCTCCGCCCCCGCTCCGCCCCCGCTCCGCCCCCGCTCCGCCCCCGCTCCGCCCCCGCTCCGCCCCCGCTCCGCCCCCGCTCCGCCCCCGCTCCGCCCCGCTCCGCCCCCGCTCCGCCCCCGCTCCGCCCCCGCTCCGCCCCCGCTCCGCCGCGCTCCGCCCCCGCTCCGCCCCACTCCGCCCCCGCTCCGCCCCCGCTCCGCCCGCGCTCCGCCGCCGCTCCGCCCCCGCTCTGCCCCGCTCCGCCCCCGCTCCGCCTCCGCTCCGCCCCCGCTTCGCCCCCGCTCCGCCCCCGCTCCGCCCCGCTCCGCCTCCGCTCCGCCCCCGCTCCGCCCCCGCTCCGCCCCCGCTCCGCCCCCGCTCCGCCCCCGCTCCGCCCCCGCTCCGCCCCCGCTCCGCCCCCGCTCCGCCCCCGCTCCGCCCCCGCTCCGCCCCCGCTCCGCCCCCGCTCCGCCCCCGCTCCGCCCCCGCTCCGCCCCCGCTCCGCCCCCGCTCCGCCCCCGCTCCGCCCCCGCTCCGCCCCCGCTCCGCCCCCGCTCCGCCCCCGCTCCGAGCTATTCGATATGTCACCCGCTCCGAGTCCAAACTCATCAGTACCTTTGCTTATTTATCAATGCGTCTTGAACAAAATCACTATACTATCGAAATACTAAATCACTATAACCAAAAATCTCAATTTCTATAATCAAAATACTTCCTTTTCTACGCCTCCAGTCCGAGTTCCAACAGGGCAATCAGCAATACCATACTGATATCGTAAATATGCTTTCTCTTCATGATTTATTAAAACAGTTTACTTTTTCTTCCTTCAGTAACTTTCCTTCATTTTTATTTTCTCAACACCAAACAAGAATCTTGCATTCTAGATTTATTTTTATTTTCAATTTATGATATACTAGCTGGTGTTCATTAGCGAGAAAGAAACAAATATCATGTTATTTTATTTCATTTAATTTGAGTCCTAACACGGGGAAAATAAAAAATTCTGTCTATATCCGGACATAAAAAAAATATCCGGACATAATAATAATGTGTCACTCTTCTATATTGCTCTGAAGGTCCGGAAAGCGCTGATAAGCTCTTATAAGATTCAGAAAATTATTGCCATAAATAAAGGAGAAATTTAGTGCTCGAGAAACAGAAAGAAGTTCAAAATGATGAGAGGCTCTCCACTACCTTCAAGTGTTAATTTTGGAACCAAACATTTCCTGAATATGGTATTGTTATCAATTACCATATCTACTACTAACGTTATTCTCCAGCCTCAAGTAAAGTGTGAGTTTATTTTATTCACAAGTATTGTTTTCGTAATTAATTTGCATATCAACGACCAAAAACTCTGTAAACAAATAATTATTTGATTGCATTAAATAAATGAGTTAAATATATACTGGTAATGCTTCAAGTATTTGAAAGATAGAGACAATTTTCAAACTTCCTCGCGCAGAGAATAATTGCACAAGTGTTTATAAATCATTCTTTGACGAAGATAAATTAAGTTATGCACTTCTAACCTCCGAGCAAGGTAGAGTCGTGTTCTTGTGAAAATTACAGGTTATAAGCCAGTCGTCAAACAATTACCACTAGTGATTTCAGGCATAAAATACATTGTCTGCACCTCCCCATAATACGTACGAGTGTTATGTCGTCTTCAGTGAAAACATCTACTTTCTTTATCATCAGTCATTTACCCTCTCCAATGTGTTTCTTTGGACTGGAAGTAGTATTTATCTGTGAAATTGCTTCGTACTTCGCCGTCAATAACTCGCCTTTGAAGCAATTTACTTAGTTGGTTAATGAACCACCGCAAGCAACAAGACATACTGTGAAAGAATATGTGTTGAGAATGGTGAAAATGTACATTGGGTTTGTCGTTCAGCATTGAAGGGCCAAACAAAGCGAAGAAAGAGCTGTCTATCAACATTAGACAGAAACGATTTCAACTGATGGATTGAGATGGCTCCCGTGGCAGTAACAAAGGCTTAGTGGAATTGTAAACGGTACAAGAGAACTAAAATTCACAATAATATCAAAAGAGAAGTGAGACTTAGGGTTGGTCGAAAGGAAGACAGGTGGTGAGATCTGCTGTATAACAGTAGGCCCAGATTCGGAGATGCAAATTGTTGGGTGGAAAAATACGTTAAAAGACAAATGACAAGGTATGTGGACACATAATAAAATCCTAGACGTACAAAAAACACATAAAAAATCCTAAATGAATAACAAAGGGGAGCGTGTGATGGCAAGATAAGAGGGGTCGAACGGGGAGGAACGGAGAAACGATAAGCGAGATGGAATGAGAATCGATACAACGCAGAGTTTCGTAGAAATGGAACAGGAAGAAAATTTCGGTGCAGTATAGACTTCGAATCAAAGTAATCAGTGACAAAACAGAGATTTGAAATACTGGTTCGTGAGCAAGTAGGGGTGAGAGTAAAATAATGTAAAGCTAGGCAAAATATATTCACGGGAATGAGAGGCCGGGGATAACGTGGTGAGAGGACAGCTTTGCTGGAGGTTTCTGAGAAAGTTTGGTTGTGACAGCAGTGGGGCAGCGAGCGGAAGGTTTCTGACACGAACGGCTTGTAACATTAAAGGGCGATTCGGGTTACGAAAGACGAACGAAATTAGGAACTGGAAGAGATGACTGGGAAAATAATAAGATGCTACATCGTTTCCCTAAATCTTGTGTATGCTTGTACGTGGAAAACAGAGGCAGTAGCATACGTATGGTGTGGAAACCTACGGTGAGAATACTACGTTCATGTCACAAGTGATACCCTAAGTAATATGGCAATGGCAAAGGCGTCAACATATCAGTCGGATATCATGTCAATGTTCGAGACAGTGGAAGGATGTCGCGGCAGAGATGATGGCGGATGTTACGACGAAGGTGACAGCGGCGAAGTACTTTAATAACAGACAATGGTGTATCTGACACTTGGATAACGGTCTCGATGATGGACGAATTCTTATGGCGACCGCAGAGGCAGGGGCGGGGCTATTAAACTGTTATAAAGATGAAGTCACGAGATTTATTAGTTGATTACTTCGTGTTTCTGGGAGAGTCATCTGATATTGTCGTAGTCCAGTACATGTGGTGCGGGTGTTTATTGTGGAAAATGGTGCGGTTTTTCACTCACTGAATGGTGATGTCTTCCTTCACCCGATGGCGCTGGTTTGCGGGGTTTTACCCAACCCACTAGCTTCCACTAGCTGGACACCGCCCGACACGGACAAGTTCAAAGCTCCCGGCAGGTCTCCCAATATGCGTGGCAGTGTTGTGCAAATTATTGTAGATGTATTGACGTAAGCGGTGAGGATATTACAAGGAATAGTAAAGAAATAGCGCGCGGTTCATGGTCCGTTTGTTAGGATATTACTCTGACATTCTTCTGGTGTTGAACGGAAAATTACCGATGAGAAGAACCATTTTCCTAGAAATCTCCTCCAGACAGCTGCTGAATACTGTCTAGCTGTTCCATGTGTGTCGAAAATTCTGCCACCATCTAGACTAGAAACCTAGGACCTCCCCATCAGAGACACTGCAGTGAGATCATTTAATCCGCGAGCTGCCTCAGCCGGTGAGAGCGCGATAGTTACGTCAACCATTCTATTTGTATGTAGAGGCAACATAGTGATGCTACAGCAAAGGCAATAACGATGGCGATATTTTATTCCGATGATTCATATGATGGCGTAGACGAAATCCCCATGGCCCAGGCGTTCTGCGCAGTGTCGCCCATGTCGACATCAGAAGGGATGGTGAATGTCTTACTTTGAACCCAGCTGTGCCGGTGGGAGTGCCACGTGAATGGCGGTGATGCAATGTTGATCGTCACAGCCATGACGAGGCCGGTACGTCGATGTCAAAAGCAATGTTGCCACGCCGGCCGGTGGAACCGCGGCCTCAATTCCCAAGCCCCTTCGCGAAAGCATCGCTTGCAAGTGCCGGGGGACGCAATCACAGGCGCTGCGTTATTTCGCCGCTAGGGCGCGCAGCGTCTGAATGACTTAATGCAAGATTCCGGCTTAACTTTCCCGCTTTTGCGCGGAAAATTTCCCCGCTTTGCTTTGCCCGAGACCCTGAGTGCTAGGTCGTTCCCGGAAACGGACTTTCACAGCCGACCACCAGGGCCCTGAATGCGCGCGCGTCACAGAAGTACTGCGTTCGTCCGTCGATGCGCTGCTGTCGCGGCGGAACCGCGCTGCGTCGTTGTTCGTCGGCGAGAAAGCAT
The DNA here is from genome assembly GCA_038098605.1 of Gryllus longicercus. Lineage (NCBI taxonomy): Eukaryota > Metazoa > Arthropoda > Insecta > Orthoptera > Gryllidae > Gryllus > Gryllus longicercus. Next base: position 156,792 of record JAZDUA010001094.1, read on the forward strand.
TCGGCGCCCGAAATAATGTGTCGGAAATTGTGAGAAATATAGAAACGCGCTTAGCAATCGTTCCGTGATTCTGAGAACTGCGTTTCGATTTGCAGGACTTTTACGGAGTTAGAAACGTGATTTTTTTAGAGAAGAAATGACATTCGGAGTGGCGACCGAACTCTTGGAAACAATTCAGATCGAAGTTTTGGGATTACGGATATGTGATGTATACGACAGTACTACTGACTTGGAAATCAGATATACAAACTTGACATTCGCATACCAATAGAGGCGTTGGCAGCGACGGTCCCTAATGTCGTTTTTTTACTTTAACTTTGTTCATGTAATAAATGACCGTTTCTTTCCTTAGTACTTTTATTTTTAGAACATTACTGAACCCTTCATGAGTGGCTTGTCATTCAAAGTTTATCGGACATTTACAGAACAATTCGCAACCGTCATTATGTGTATTTCTTCGTGGAAAATCCTGCATTCTCTAACTGTTAGATGTGCCCATAATCACTTTGAAATGTTATGTTAGTATTATCCGATGCAGAGAACAGTTATGCAATCCAAGCAACATGGTGTTGAATGAACTTCGCATAGTGTTGACTTAGTTCATGAACACGTTGAACTAGTTATTCAAACACAGAATGTGTCCATTCGTGATCCTGAGTAAATGACCGCAAGAACAGAAAAGGTTCAAAATATATATGTCCTTGCATTACCTAAAAAACTGAAAATCTAGTAACACAAACATGCATAAAATGAGTTTCATGTATTGCCACATTTCTAAATAGTTCTTAAAAAGACAAAATGTTCCTTCAATGCATTGCAATTTACTCTGGGGTCCGCCGCTGACCATCCTTCATTGGTGTTCTCTGAGTAGTGCATTGGCATTGCTTAGAATAGAAACTGCACTCCAATAACTTCGATAGCAATTTCTATTCATTATAGTGTTCATCGGTGTTTTTCTCTACTTTCCTTCTTTTTTCAAATACTTAATTTTAACTATCTTTAAAATTGTTTTTACACGGTAGATTTTTAATATCATTCACAAAAAAAATCATTCGTAACATTCAGAACTTTCAGACTTCTCGGAATACACATGTGAATATAAGAACTTTAAAAACTGTCTGCTTTGATTTTTAATTGGAAATTTTAGTATCCGTCTCCAATAAAACTCAGTTTTAATTTCATATTGATCGCACATGTGCTATGGTCCTAAAATATTGAGAGTCCGGAATTCAAGTAGTGATGTGTAAACGCGAGATTATTTATTTCTCATTCTTTGGCCTCAGTGCATTTATTCTGTCATATTTTCCTACAGAATATCTAACTGAGAGTTTACGAAGCTGATCTAAAGAAATTCTCTCTCTTCCCTCTTTCCTCACTCTCGTTAGAGGAAGTTAAACGAGACAGTTTTAGATTTTTTATACTTAGTCAACACTTCAATAAAAGTTTTAAAGGCAACAAAACTTTTATTTTCTTTTAATTTCTATGGGGTCAATAGCAAGTGTGACTTATTTTCAAGTACAGAATTTCTGACAGACACGAGATTTAGGCAGTAGGTCAAGAGAAAGAAGAATATGTAAACATTGACCGCAGCTAAGTGTACGATCTCTAGTAGCCATTTGAAACAAAATGTTATTCCGCCGTTGGCAAAGGTCAACAGAAGATGATGATGCGAGTGACACAGAAGGGAGAAATGTTCAGCACATTGTAAACGAGACAAGGCAGTAAAAACAGTACATCGCTCCTCTCGCAGCCCATTTCTCGGCCACGTTTCAGCCAATTCACGCCTCCTTCCGTCACTATCTCTTTCTCGGCGGCCTCCCTTCGCCCGCTTATCGCCCGATCTCTTCTCTCTCGTCCACGCCCTTTCTCTCCCTCCGCCTGGCGCGGCGCGGCGCGGCTCGGGACTTTTCAGCCGGAGCGGCGGCTGCTGTCGCGCCTCGCGCATCTCGAGAAATCTTGCGACCAGACGTCGCGCGCCGGGGAAGAGCGACACTTCGCTTTAAGATCGCGTGCGAAAGCGGAGGCCTCGGACGGCGGTAGTGGTGGTAATGCGGATGGTGTGGTGGTGATGGTGCTGGTGGGGGTGATAGTAGTGGTGGTAATGGTGGTGATAGTGAAGGGGGTGGTGGTTGTGGTGGTGGTGGTAGTGGGTGGTGGTGCTAATGCGGGTGGTGGGATGGTGTTGTTGGTGATGGTGGTGGCAGTGGGGGTAATGCGGTTGGTGGTTTGTGGTAATGGTGGTGGTAATAGTGGTGGTAGTGGAGGAAATGTGGATGGTGGTGGTGGTGATGGTGACGGTGGTGCGGGACCAAGTTGCGAGAGGCGGCTAGAGAAAAGACACAAATGGGATATTACAAATTCGTATTTTGCGTACTGACCGGATGTTGTGGAATCGTGCAAGCGACGATGATATAAAATTCAAAGTATTAATGTTTAATGTGACAATAAAATAAAGTGTTTTTCCATTTTATTGGACTTACATTTTACTACTAATAATTTATATTTTATTAAAAAGATATTTGCCTACAATTTTTAATTATAGCTTGTTTGAATAGTCACACTTCACGTAATACGAGCATTCGTAGGAAGCAAATTCACGAGGATGCCCAGTCACCCAAAGTTGAAAATTAATTGTAGCAGCAAATGTACGAGAAATTTTACTTTTCTGTAGTATCATTAATGCCATGCCTTTTGAAAGTTGTGTGTTTCGATTAACTTTCTGAGTTGCAAGGTGTTACCATCTTGATGCAACAACTCAACCGAGCGTTGCCCAGAAATCTGAATTAATGTTTGTTCCTTTCCAATTGAAATGCTCTCCAGTGATAGTCCATGTTACACTAATAGAGAACGTAAGGAGTATTGTCTTTTAACAAACTACTTAGAAAGCTGTACATTTCTAGATATAAAAAATTACAATCTAATGAGAAAATATAGTTCCAGTTTCAACATTCAAGCACCTACATGTGAAACTGTCTACAAAATAACAGTAGCAGTTCTCTAGAAGTAGAAGACAATTGCATGTTCACACTTCGGATATAATAATAATAATAATAATAATAATAATAATAATAATAATAATAATAATAATAATATATTTTAAATGTTAAACCTCCGCAATATATTAAGTTTAAAATTTTAATCGCATCTATCTGGTATTTGGCATTTTGAGTCGACTGTCCGATATTCCAAAAAATATTTTTAAGTATTCTGATCTTTGAACTGTACTTTGCACCTTTTGCACCTGCCCTCTTTGTGAATTCACAAATACTCTAACCGCTCTCACACAAGGAAAAATAGAGTCCGATTTTCTCCTAAGCGCGCAGCAAAACGGTGGCAGTCCTTTAGTTGTAGAAGGAAATCCCATGTTCACACTTCGGATGGTAAACTTTTATATGTTTAAATCTCTCTAATAGAGTAAGTTTAAAAATTTGTCGTGTCTAACGAGTCAATTTCAAAAACCTTTTCTTAAGTACTCTACGCTCTGCACCTGAACTTTCTGCGACTACACAACTGCTTTCACGCAACGAGAAAAACGCCGAGAAACGCCGCGTCCGATTTGCGTCTAAGCGCGCTTGCGACATCGCGCTTCACGCGTCAGCTGCGTGCGCGCCCTTCAGTGGCACGCGAGCGCGCATCAACGACCTCGCGCAGGAGCCATCCACACATCCACGACGCGCGCCACGCGGCGCTATGCGACGGGGGCAGCCAACCGCCTGGCAACGACGTTATTGTGCGGATGCTCACACGGGCGAACGGGGAGCGAAAAGGTCGCACTCCCCGGCGTCATCACGCGTGCCTACACGTGCACCCGCGCGTGCCCGCGCACGTGCACGCTTCGTAATTAGTGGAATAGCCGCCGCTCCCTCTGCTGTGCGCGCGCGGACCGCCGCAACCGAGCTGCCGGGAAATCTCTTAGGCGGCGCTTCAAAGGTTAAAGGGATCGCGTGCGCCCGTATCACTCGCGATCGACCGGCCTGGAGATGATGGTGATGCTGACGGACAAGGTTAGCGTGATGACTCCAAGAGGCGATGCGTGTCGAGGAAGTTTGTGATGCTGAGCAAGCCGTCGATCGTCAACGATTTTCCCTAAACCTGATTATTGCAGCTTTCAGTGTATCACTGCCTCTTTAAAGAAAAACGCTGTAAGTTTCGCTGTTTCTTCATAATCGAACAATTGCGTTGCATGCGCTCAGCAAAAAATGTTTCAAAGACTTTTCATTCAGAATAATTTCATTTAGATTTCATTCAGATTTTGGTTCATTGTGATTACAACTAAAATGGGGTGGCCTCCATAAGGTTATGAAATATCGTTCCATTACAAAATTAATTCTAGCAATAAATATTTTGAAGATGGAAATTTTATGACATCACAGCATCCTATCTAGTGGAGGAACAAAGGAATGAATGAGCTGAGTTTCAAACAAACGCAATAAGCACGAAAGTTTGAACTCGTATAAACAAACTACCAACTTCTAAAATCCGTCTAATGTTGTCAGATCTAATTAAACGCTTTGAAGTAATCACTTCCAAGAAAACGAAAAACACTTCTTTAAATTTTAGGTTAAAAATCATATTATTTGGTAGAAGAAACATATATAGCTAGTTCTTGATTAAAAGTGTCACCAGGGTTCAAAAGTTAAAGAGATGTCATTTTTACGAAGCCAAATCGATTCTAAAAACAACTACATCAATCTAAAATTTTTATGTATCAAAATACTTTCTTTTTTCGACAAAATACGCTATTCAAAATACACAGCGCTTACTGTTTTGTAGTAGACTAGTAAATTTTATTGTGCTGTTACGACAAAAATGAATGCAAGCATACAGGATTTTTTACACAAAGAGAAAAAGTTGACGACTGTAGTTTCCGACGTAATTTCGGAATAAATTAAACGAAATGCCATTTAATAATACAAGGTAATGAAATTTTTATCTGTGTATAATTTTGAAATTCACTTTTTGCTCGTTGTCGTTCGGCAACCCAGCACTGTTGGAATGGGTGAAGCACATGCTGGCGGGAATTTAGGGAGAGTAAAGAGCACGGTACTAAAGGAAGATAAAGTACAATATATATAATGCAATAAATTATACTATATATATATATATATATATATATATATATATATATATATATATGTATAAACAGCCAAGGTAATCGCCAAAATGATTCTTTAAATAATACCATTAAAATAATAAGAATAATAAATGAAAATGTAAAATGTTGAATTTCGTAAACAGAGGAAGATCGAACATAAAGTCATCAACAAAGATTACACTTCAGTAGTAATAAAATACAAAAAATAAGAAAATATGTTACAAAAATGGATATAAAAATGACAGCGGAGAATACAAGGAAGACGGTCATCCGAGATATCATGTAGGAGAAAAGCAATAAAATAAGGTAAAAAACGTGAAAAAAGTTTAAAAAGCAATAATATCACAAATAGGAGAATACTGTAGATAATTGTTATTCAAAATAATGTGTGATTTTCTAGTTCTGATTATTCTATTTCACTAGGTTCCAATTCGCGCAAAAATTGAAATGAAACTATCCAGGCACCGCCATGTGACAGATATCTGTAGTTTTGTTAAATACCCAGGAACTCGGAAAAATACAAAAAAAAAAACGAAACAGTTTTCATTTTGATTGAAAATACAACCATTTGATTCTGTGGTTCTGCCTATTCTCAAGCTGCATGTACAGACTGAAAGTCTCACACTCAGAGTGTCGTTACTTACGATGCAGCTGAAATCATGTGTCAGACTACAAGGCCGCCCGGCATTAAATATTCTCTTTTTTCGTGTTTTGTCATAAAATATCATTTCTTTTTAATTTTCTTGGTACGTAAGGAACTAGCAGAATGTATCCCTATATACAGTATTCTCTTATTGTAGTATTAGTGAAAACTGTTTTAATTAAATTATGTAGCTTATTAACAAGGGCATTTTATTTGTTATTCTTAAACAGTGTGCGTGTTTCTTTTTGGGAAACACTTTGTTTTGCTTGTTGTAATTTTTCTGCTGAAAGCCACCCGCATTAAATTAATAATTGGAAATTAACAAAAGTAATGGGTAAGCTATATCAAATCATGATCAATTAAAGTCTTCAAATGAACGATAAAAGAAACTGAATATTTTGTTTTTTATTATTCAAGTGTACAAAATATTCTTGAAAGTTTTATAAATCAAAAAACGAATATAATTCTGGAGTATTCGAGAACTAATGTGCAATATTGGCCGAGCTCATACGCATTGTTCTCACGTCTGCAACAGCGTGAATTTGGATCACGTTCCTCGTGATTACTGCTCCGTTCCCCTGCGGAATACCTGCGGAGCCCAATGAAAACTCGCAATGCCTATTTCCCTGGAGACGCGCGCGGGGCGGGGCAACGGCGAGCTTCGGGCGGATCGGAATCTATCAGCGCCGCCAGAGGCGCTGCAGTCGCCGCCAGAGAGCGCCACTAGCGCCACGCACGCACCGACCCCGCTCGCATCAATGCGCCATCGTCGCACCTGCCACACTGGCACGCTCCAGGCTGCCCCGCCCCTTCCGCCCCAACGATGCACGCGCAACCGCCGCACCATGTGACTGTCAGGAGATTAGCATGTGGCGAAGATATGACATTAAGTCATCAGTGCCAGTGGGGCCTAACCAAATAGGTTAGGACGGCACTTTTCCTCTACATCATGGCTACGATCTATCACTTGTATAAGTACCAAGCTTTTCAGTCATTGTGATGAATGAAACTGTCTATTTGAGCCAATTCATTCAGACATGTATTCATTCACAAGGATAAAGAATTACTTTACTAATGGAGCATTATTCAGAGCCATACTTCATGAAAATAATGGACTCCACGATTTCATGGGTTAAGCAGCTCTGGTACTGAACTACTCACATGTTCCCAAACCGTCACTATGCTTAGATGGACTTTGTTTCATTTGCATTCACTTTTCATCTGTTTAATTTCATAACTGTGTCAAACTCATTGTGGTTCCAGTGGCTCCCAACCCACATTTATAATGAGACTCGACCCTGGGTTTTGACATTGCCCCACCGCACCACCCGATTCTCTGTGTACTTCATCTACTTCAAGAGACATACTTGTACCTTTTTCACGTCCTCACCTACGTGCCACGAGGTGAATCCGCCAGCCAAGCGAAGCAGTCACCATCAAAAACAACCGTATTAAAATCTCCAACACCGATATTTATTGTCTCCAGAACGTACCACCTACCCAATCACTATTACTCCCACCATCATCCGAACTCACCATCCCCCAGTATCACCACCATCGCCACTACCACCATTAATACCATCACCCCACCTTCACCATTACCCCCACCACCACTACCACTACTACTACCATCACCATCACCACCACCACCTGCAACACAACTACCAATACCCCTCCACCACCATTACCAACCACCACCCACCACCACCCACCACCACCCACCACCATCCACCACCACCATAATCGCAACCCACCATCACCAACACCACCACCCAACACCAACACCACCACAACTCTCCAGCACCATCACCACTACCACAACAACCATCCCCCACCATCCCCCACCATCAACCATCACCACCATCCACCACAACCACAACCCACCACCACCACTATCCCCATATCTCCGCCGCCTCCCGTCCCGCCGACTGCAAAGAGCGTCAACGCTCCGTCAGTCCCCGTCCGCGCCGCCGCCGCCGCCTCCGTGCCTCCGCGGCCGCCGCCGGGACGTGCGGACTTTGAGCGGCTCTAGCGCCGGCTTCTGGCAGACGTGACGCGGCGGGGCCCGGGATTTGCGTACACCCCCCCCCCCCAACGGCCTGCGCCGCACGCACGTGCCCACCGCCGCCGCCGCCGCCTGCGTGTGACCGGCGTTGGCGATTTCCCGACTCCCGGGAGCGGCGTTGCAACACTCCCCGCCCCGGCCCCCGCCCCCGCCCCCGCCACTCCCTCAGGCGCTCGGAGGCGCTCCTGGCGCTGGCTGGGGCAGGCGGGGGCGCGCTCTTTCGTGGCTAAGTGCGGAGCGAGGGAATTCAATCGCGAGGGCGTTTTTAGGAAGCCTTGAGACGAGGTGAAAAAAATGAGTTTTTGATGAACGGGAGGACGAAAATATTAGGATAACGTTAACTACGTGTTGTACCTTATTTGTACTCATTACAGTTGACATTAATTTTAATTCATTTTTTACTGCATTTTATATTTGAATTTTTGTTATCTTATAATTTTACTGAAAAAATGTTTCCTAATAAGTCTAAAATATGGTTAAACATATTTTTAAACATTTTCAAATAGTGCAATACAGATAATTGATTGAATTCCGTTAATGAACATGATATATTCTAGCATAATAACTAAGAAAAAGCAAATAACTTAACTTACAATTGTATAGTTTGAACTTCGTATAACACGCATTGTGAAAATTTATCTTTTCTTTTTTGAATTCACTTATGCAATATGGGCATATATTTTGAACCTTACTACACAAGTATCTTTAAGGCCCAATTTGGATGTTTTGCATGTTGTTTGCTCCAACTCCTGAAATGGTCAAAAGGAAGGAGTAAATCGGAAATCTTTAAAATTCCATTTTGTAACTAATTTTCTCATAATCCAGTATATTGATCCAACAATATTAATTTTATTAATACACTTTTGCTTCAATTTGAGATCTAATTGTTATGAAAAACCTAATTGTTACTAGCAATCATCTTAAGGATCCGTTTAAATTCTTAATCTACATATCAGAAAATGGACACTAATGTTCTATAATAACACCTTTGCTTTAAAACTAAATAGAGTTTGTATCAACCTGATTCTGAAATATATCTTTTACCATCACTCAAGCTCCATTCATAAAATAAATTGCAAAGTTTTATTTCCATCTCGTGACCGACAGAAGACAAGGTTTTACAACGGTAATGAGAAACATTGCGCCTGCAACAGTTTTCTAAAAAGTGTACTTTCTCGCGTCGTCAACTTCAAAAACAGTAAAAATACCCGTTATGGAGACCTAACGTTGAAGTCGTGACCACCGTCCTTCTGTTCGACAACATAGCTCTTCTTCGCTCCATATTGGCCCTCTCCCATTAAAGCGCCGCGTCTGGGGCGACGCGTAGCCACCCAATCATCATCATTACGATATATCTAGAGATTAAGGGCCGCAAAAAGCGCTCGGACCATTCCGCTACCGACGACAACACTAAATTGCAAACTTCATAGAGCCGATACGCAATATCTAAGTGCCTCTTAGGAGTCGAGCGGTTACGAAATTCAAACGGCCATTTTCGGGGACACCGAATCTATACGGCAGTATATTCCGCAGCAGATTGCGGTTATGTATTTGCGATAAATCATGCTCCGCGAGGCCGGCTTGGTAGCGCGAACAAATCAGATACGCTTGGAGAACGCCGGCGGAGGGAGAACGGCGGGGGAGGGGGACGCGAGGTGGGTGTGTGGGCGGGGCGGGGGAGGGTCTGGCATCTAAATACCGCGTGCGTGCGCCTGCACCCGGCAATTGTCCGACTCGCTCTCGCGCCGATGTGTCAAGCGCTATGGCCCGTGGAGCCGCCTCCGCCCCCGCCTCCTCTTCTTTACTGCGGCACGGTCCATGGTTCGCTCCCCAAGCGAGGAGCAGGCCATCCAGCCTTTCCCCTTCCATTTTCTTCTCGCTCTCCCCTTCGCTTCGGGCCTCTTCGTCTAAATCTCGCGGCCCGCCGCCCCCGCGGCCCCGCCGCCCCGGGTGCCGCCTTCGCCGCCCCGAGCCCGCCCCGCGGCGCCACCCGCTCGCCGGTGCCATTAACGTCACCTAACTCAGCCGCGTTGGATTGCTGGCGGAATTTGTGGGGCCCTGCTTCGGATCACTACAACTCATTCCTCGGGCTCCCATGAATCCATACTTCGTCCTTCGACTTGACCCCCCCTCCCCTCGCCTTTGCCGCCTCGTTCCCTCCCCTCCGGCCCGAGGAAATATTCTTTCCCGTTCCTCTTCTTTTTTCCCCTTATTTTAGAGCGTTTCCCGCCAACCCTTAGGGACTCCACATACATTTCTTCTGTTCCCGCTCCCCGGATTTACGGGTCTCTATTCTACCCCCTCCCCCGCCACTCCCCTCCCCCCCCCCCCCGGCTGCCCATCCATCCGCATTGTTTAACCGGAGCACCCTTGACGTACTTCCTACGCCCTCCTCCTCCGAGCGGCTTACACAGCGTGCAAAATTCATGGCGGTCGACCGGCTTTGATCACCCGAACTTCCCGGCGCAGGCTAATGATAGTGTTGTCCGCGTCCAAGAAATGATTTCGAGCGGCCGCCCCGAGTCTGTAGAGTGTGTTCAAGCGGCGCTGGAATATTCACGAAGGCCTGCCCACTCCCGCGGTGGTAAAGCTAATGGCCTTGCGAGCGCCAGTAGGTCACCCACGCACCACAGAAGTTTCGATCCTGCGGGCAAAATCTGCCTGTGTATGTCGAGGTGAAAGTATATATTCCTAGTGATTTCCGCAATGTTATTCTTATAAACTTATACAGCATTTAAAATCAAAATCAAATAGTGATGCTACAGCAGTACATACTTTCTCGCATTAATTCTATCTTTCGGAATTATTGAAAATGTATAGACTTGCTTGCACTATTGTATGTTTGTTTGTTATTGTGTTCTTTGTTATTTCAATGTGATATTGTTTATTGTTGCTTTTGTTTGTTTGTCTTTTTTTTCTTTCTCTCTCTGAACTGGACAATTAGTTTAAAACCATTTTTAGAAAGAACCAGAATTGTATGGTTTCTTTACATGTCGATAATATATGTACAATTGTATTTGCCGAATGTTCGTGTAGAACAAATTGCAAATAAAGCAGATGTTAAAAAAAATGTATAGACTTCAACCAACGTGAGACCTACGCCATTTTTTAAATGTCCCTTGTTATATTCGTGAAAAAGTTATGAAGAAAAAAGTAGGTGTTTTTCTGATGTGTTGATGCATTAACTTTAAGTAGAAATTACATAAAAACTACTCGTTTTCTTTCAAAAAACCTAATGATCTTTTTAAAGATTTATTTTTGGAACAGATTTCATTTCAGACATAATGTTTAGTATTCAATATTGTCGTTTTGCAATGTAAACTACTTGGAATTTTCAAAAATACAGAGTGTTGTCCGAAAATGAGAGAAGCACAAATATTTATCGTACTTCGATATGTATTATGTTCGATATGCTTTAAAATGCTTATATTTAACGCAAAATTAGACAAAACGTCTCATATTTTCAAAAATGTAGGCATTATCTTACATCAAGAGCTGTCTTTTAAAAAAATATTAAGGTACCAATGGATTTCTTCAGTACTGTAGTTGCAGAAAGATGTCGAATTTTTTTTTAACTTTTACAACTTTCAAAAAATCAGGTATTTCAGCGAAAATAAGATCCGGCCACTATTTAATATTTGATTACACTATCCAAAGACAAAGTTTACTAAAAACTTTGCAGTCTTTTATAGGAAATGTTAATAATGTTGAGGCTTTCCTTAAAGTACTTCCAAAATAAAAATATTTGTTTCAAACTCGCAGGTCTCTGAGTTCCTGTCAATTGTGCGAGATATATCAATTTTGTAGAAAATGGCAGACATTACGCCGTCAATCGATTTTTCGGTTACAAGGTGTCACATAACATATATTCTGACTAAACAAAGTGTTAGAAGAAGTAGTTTACTGATATAGAAAGAAGACTTATCCACGTTTTGGTAAACAGGGTCCGACAATAATACTTTTTCTAGCGAAAAATCGCCGGTTTTGGCGCACAATTACAATTTCTTTCTTACTTTCTCGACTTCAGGATATAATGACGAGAAAGTAAAAATATAACAATAAAGCATCCAATGTCAGTAATATTAAAGGGATATACCTATATTTGGATATTTTTTCACTGTCTTTCATTTCAGTTGTACAAATAAAATGTATTTCAATTGATTTAATAAATAAGCGACAAATACATTCTTACTTGAATTCACTAATACTTAATGACTGATTTATTAAGTGGGTTAAGAGATCCAGAGGATACTTCTATTTATTTGATATCTAAGCGAATAAAAATCAATTCCAGAAGAAAGATTTTCTTTCATCAGTTTCCGTTTCACGTTTATGGATTAATTTCTTACTTTATTTTAATATTTTCATAAACGATAAAGGAGTGGTAAAATTAGCATATAAAGTAGAACATACCAAACAAACAGAGCTTGAAGACAAATCTCATTTCAGACATTCTTCCAGTTTATTGTAAAAAGTTTCGGTTTCGTAGGTATATAAAAATAGTTATATCTGGCGTGGATGGGCAGTTTCTTGTATTTCGCGAAACACAGCAAGTCGGCTTGGCGGTGGCGGCATCTGCTACCGCGTTTTGCTCCCTGGGCGCCGCGCCGCGCCTCGCCGGGGCCGTGGGAGCGAGGGCACGGTGAGCCCCGCCCCCCTCCGGCTGTCGCAATTAACCACGAGACGGCCGTCCGCCTTCTCGAGGGGCGGGCAGATCCCCCCCCCCGGCCCCGCCCCCCCGCCGGCGTAGGGACGAGGACGGACCAGGGCGGGGGACGGACGGTCTGCCCGCAGCAGTTTACGGCCCAGATCACGGGCAGACGGCGCGCGGCGCAGGGCGGTACGGCGGTGGCCTTGTTTGGGCGATCCAACTTTCACGAGGGAGCGGCCCGCCCCGCCCCCCTCTGCTTGCCGCCCTCCGCCGCCCCGCGCCGCCCCGCGCCGCCCCGCGCCGCCCCGCGCCGCCCCGCGCCGCCCCGCGCCGCCCCGCGCCGCCCCGCGCCGCCCCGCGCCGCCCCGCGCCGCCCCGCGCCGCCCCGCGCCGCCCCGCGCCGCCCCGCGCCGCCCCGCGCCACCCGCGCCCGCCGGCTGCGCAGTAGCCCTCGACGATATCGCCCCCGCCCACGTGTTTCGCCCCGCGAGACCGCTGCATCTGTTTCCATCGTAACCAAAACAATCTCTCTGGTTACTGACTGGCTTTGCTCTCTGTTGCCTTCCAGCCATCGGCGCCTCACCTTGGCTGCTAGGTTGTCCAGGTTGACGATTAGATCCTGCCGCTACAACCCCTGTTTCCACATTTATGATCACCGTAATTCACTCTGCCGGTTTATGATCCGGGTGTTCTAATACTCGCCACTAGAATCACCTTACAAGATACCGCATTAATGATTACCTTGATTTACATTTCCCCTTTGGGTACATAACACCATATCCACAACCACCACAACTTCCCCACCTCGACCACAGACACTCTCAGTATGAGGTATATTTGTTATCAAAGCAAGAAGACTACATATTACCAGACATTCTTTGACCTTCATTTTCCACACTCTCAACACTTACTGCAATCCCTTGTATCACATTATCATGTTTTCTTGTCCATCGAATTCCATATCCGATTTTTTTTCACTCTTTGCCTCTTTTCGATTTCTATTTCCTTTAAATTGCTTCTCCTTCCTCAGCCACCTGGCATCCACGTGCCTCACCGTCGCCACTCCGATACAATTTCCACCGCTGTTTCTCGTTCCACTCTCTCCGGTTTCCTCCGTTTCCGCGTGAACTTTATTTCCCCCTTCCCCGCCTCTCCCAGTACGTTCCGCGTCGCTCGTTACTCCTCCCCCGCGCGGCCAACTTCTGACGCGTCGCGTCGCGTCGCTCACGTGCGCGCCCACGCGTCCTGCGCGAGAAACTCGTCTCGTTGCCAAGCGCGTGGCCTCTGGCGCCCGGCCCCCAACTGCTCGTCCCGCTCTGTCTCGCCTGGGCTCGCCCCTGCCCCGCCCCTCCGCGCCGCACCCCTCTGCCCCCCCCCGCTCTGCACCGCCCCGCCCTGGCATGCTCCGTCTCGCCCCGCCTCGCCCCTCCCCGCCTCCTCCCGCTCTCCCCGTAGCGACCCCTCACGCTCTGCTCTGCCCCCCTGCCATGCTCCGTCTCGCCCCTGGCCCGCTTCTCCCCGCATCCTCCCTCTCATCGTAACGGCCCCTCCCGCTCTATACTGCCCCGCCCTGTCATGCTCCGTTTTGTCCCGCCGCGCCCCTTCCCGCCTACTCCCTCTCTACTCATAACGCTCCCTCACGCTTACACTGCCCCGCCCTGTCATGCTCCGTCACGCTCCACCCCAACATTCCTTGCCCCGCCCCGCCCCACCTCTCCGCGCACCGCCCAGCTCCATCTCGCTCCCACCCGCTCCGCCCCGCACTGCTCCGCTCTCCCTGCTCCGCCTGGTTCCGTCCGGCCCCGCCCTGCTCCGTGCAGCCACGCCCCACCCCGCGCAGACCCGCTCCACCCAGTCCCGCTCCGCTCAGCTCCTCTTCACTCATCCTCACTCCACCTCTTCCACCCTTTCCCCTTCTGCCCCTCTCCGCTCCAACCCGCCCAGACCCGCTCCACCCAGACCCGCTCCGCTCAGCTCCTCTTCACTCATCCTCACTCCACCTTTTCCACCCTTTCCCCTTCTGCACCTCTCCACTCCAACCCGCCCAGACCCGCTCCACCCAGTCCCGCTCCGCTCCGCTCAGCTCCTCTTCACTCATCCTCACTCCACCTCTTCCACCCTTTCCCCTTCTGCACCTCTCCACTCCAACCCGCCCAGCCCTCCTCCACCCAGACCCGCTCCACTCAGCTCCTCTTCACTCAGCCTCACTCCACCTTTTCCACTCTTTCCCCTTCTGCGCCTCTCCACTCCAACCCGCCCAGTCCCTCCTCCACCCAGACCCGCTCCACTCAGCTCCTCTTCACTCAGCCTCACTCCACCTTTTCCACCCTTTCCCCTTCTGCGCCTCTCCCCTCCAACCCGCCCAGACGCGCTCCACCCAGACCCGCTCCGCTCAGCTCCTCTTCACTCATCCTCACTCCACCTCTTCCACCCTTTCCCCTTCTGCACCTCTCCACTCCAACCCGCCCAGCCCTCCTCCACCCAGACCCGCTCCACTCAGCTCCTCTTCACTCAGCCTCACTCCACCTTTTCCACCCTTTCCCCTTCTGCGCCTCTCCACTCCAACCCGCCCAGACGCGCTCCACCCAGACCTGCTCCGCTCAGCTCCTCTTCACTCATCCTCACTCCACCTCTTCCACCCTTTCCCCTTCTGCACCTCTCCACTCCAACCCGCCCAGCCCTCCTCCACCCAGACCCGCTCCACTCAGCTCCTCTTCACTCAGCCTCACTCCACCTTTTCCACTCTTTCCCCTTCTGCGCCTCTCCACTCCAACCCGCCCAGACGCGCTTCACCCAGACCCGCTCCGCTCAGCTCCTCTTCACTCATCCTCACTCCACCTCTTCCACCCTTTCCCCTTCTGCACCTCTCCACTCCAACCCGCCCAGTCCCTCCCTGCCGTGCCCTGCGCCCTCCGATTATGCCTTTTCTACCCTGTCACGCCCTTCTCACCATGTTGCGGTCAACTCCGAGGCAGACTGTCCTGCCTTGCCTCACCCAGCCCTCGGGAATTAAATTATTGTGCGTTTCTACGACGTTGGAACTCCTTAGAACCGCGGCGACTCTCAACCATGGCCACGATGGCTCCGTTGAGATAGTTCCTTGCGGCTATAAATCGTCTCAATAGTTTTTTTTAATTTTGCTTTATTTGTTCAGTGCAATAATTTTGGGATACTGTAAACTGTACAATAGTGCACATGATTGAAAATAACACCCCTAAGTAACTTTTTTAAACCGTAAAACCCTTTAACTTGCGTTTAGTACCTTCAACAAATTCAGCCAATTTATTTCTAAGTTGAAATCACATGCGTATTGCTAATTGAAATAGATTTTCAACCTACGTTGATCTTGCATGCTTATTTTCGATTATTTCTGCTTCATTGGTTAATGTGTTAGTATGTGCACTAAAAGTTACAATGTCTTAAAAAATAGAATGTGAGACAGGACAAATATGTATCCGGTTAATGTTAAGTGGATGAAATTTTGATATGCAATAAAGTTATTCATTTGTTCTCTTTTTATACTAAAATACGATTAAAATCGATCAAATTACAACTAAATAATGAAAGAATGTGATTTGTTTGAGGAAGTAGCAAGACGCATCAAATTCGGTAAGTATACAGTCTAAACATCTTCCAAAAATGAGTGATATTTATTACAATTATTAATCTATATAGAATATTTTTGTAAATAGCGGTTTTTTTAATTACTGGCGTTGAACTTATAAAGGTTTCATATGAAAAATTGTATTGTCACATTTCACGCTCTTCCCTAATTATAATTGCATAGTTTCGTTCATTTTCGTAGAAATACTTGGATTTTAATTAACCACAGTTGGGAGAAAAATATTGTGTTTATCGATTGAACAAGGGCATATCAGTTACACGTGGCAGGGTAACATTTTCAACGATCCTCAGTAATAGAGCATTTTAGCAATATTAACTCATTTGAAATATTTTCTATTAAAAAATCTCTAGTCCATTAAATAATTCAATTAACAGCCGGCACAGTTGTGTTGTAAATGTTTTCATTACCATGTAAAGAAAATAACTTTTACTATTTTTTCAAGACAAATGTAATGCTTGTTTGTCAAAATTTAGTTTAAGAAATATTTTGACAGTGTATTCCAAGTTTTATATTTCTTATCCAAGTTGTAAGGGGGATAGTGTCTATCCTGGTTACACCCACGAGACTCCACTTGTTGACAGACTTCCGGAAATCCTACCGTCTCGAACACTTCCCAACAAACACTTGAAAGGCGTCATTCTACCTGCACTCGAACGCCCTCGCGTTCGCCGCTCTCACCGATCGACAATACGCGCTTCCCATCGCCCGAGACAATGGCACCGGAGTGAGTTAATTACCTCGGGCGCCGGCTGTGGCGGTGGCGCGTAGGACGATTTGTTCTACTTACGTCACCCCCACCTGGCGGCGAGGAAACGAAACCTCGAAAGCGCCGCCACGTCACGCTGCGCCGAACTGCTTTGAGGCGACGTACCGCGCCGCCACATCACAATACTAAAGGTAACACTGGGCATTCGGCGCCTCCTAGAACTGGGAAATCTGAGCACTTGGGAAAGGAAAATCACTGTTAATAGTCATGAATCACTAGTTTACTTAGATTGTATCTACATCATCAAGAACGGATTTAAAAGTATGAATTGACAAAAAATAATAAACATGAATGGAGCAACAGTACTGTCCCGAAAAAAAAAGAAGTTGGTAGTTATGTTTGATTTGAAAAGTAGGTTAAAAACTTGTTAATTGGTTAATTCTCATTTTAAAGCACATTAAAAATATTTACACATTTAGCCATTATAACATAATTTTAACCAGTTATTTTTCATTTTTCGACATCATTTATCTTCTTGACTTCAAACAACAGTTATATGAAGTTGAATCAGAGAATGTTAGGTGTAATAGTTGCTCGTGTCAAAAACGACGCTATTTTGTCCCTTAGTATTATCATTTTACTTGAACCTCAAAATCTCTACATTTTTTACAGTAAACTGTTTAATTATGAATACAATTTATCAACAAGGTTTGTTGGTAATGTTTGATGGAGACAAGATTTATTCACAAGTACTGAAAATTTTGAAGTTGCAAATGAGCAACAAATGAAATTATCCAGTTTTGCCACTACTGAAGGAACGGAGCAAGCCGACCACTAAATTAAACTATAATTTTTCTTGCATTTAGAAACATGTTATATCTTGTGTACAAGTAAATAGTACACTGTTCACCTAATGACAATTCAAAACAAAGGAAGGATCTTTTATGTGGCAAAATTATTAATAAAGCCATACCGTTTCAATTTTTTATCCTTTTGTTTCTAAATTTATGAAAATAATTGACGCAGTTTTACAGTTTTCTTTGAAGTTAAACGGAATAAATTAAAACTCTCATTAGGGTGTTGGAAGTGTGTGCAGTATAAATCGATTTATCGATTAGGAGCGACTGCAAAAGTTCGAGTTGTGACCTTGCTTCCGGTGATCGAAAGTCAGGCGAAAGTTTTATATCAGAGTTTACTACTTGGTGCAGGTTCATTTATTACTTTAAAGAGGTTGGCACAAAAGTTCACATCCTCCAAAGCAGAAATCCACGACAGGGAACATTGCTTCCAAAACAAGGACATAACGTTTTACACATTTTGCCAATTCACGTTAATTTTTGTACAAATTGCAATACGTTGCTTCTCTCTTAATTTACCGCCAGGAAAAACTGCAATCAAACTGAGCCAAATAAAACATAACATGCCTCAAATGATCCATGCAGATTTCTGACGCCTTCCACAATATATGCTCATGCAAATGCGGAGCAGTGGATTGAAACTACAGAAAACGTATTTTTAATATTTTTTGGATTTTTAATATTATCAATCATCAATAATTTATAAACGAATAAGAATATATACGACGAAAGATAAAGTATTTATTTTATAAAAGTTTTTAGACGTTTTGGCAATTTTTCATGGTAGTTCATATACATGATGACTGATATCTTGTTATTTCTAATCAAAATATTTGCTAAAAACATTAAGTTTTATTCCTTTTTTAGTTTTTTGGTATTACAATTGCATCAACCAGAACTGAATAAAACCACAATTTTACTATATGTACGATCATGTAAAGTAAAATTATATTGTCTTCATTTCATTAGTATGCAGCAATTGTACGCGCTAATGCACTGAACCCGAATATGTCCTTTCTGCTTTCGAATGTCAGTATATTTCAAATTTTCATGGATTCTGGTGTTAATTGGACATTCTATTCCTACAATTTCGATCATCATGACATCCTAATATGTATGTTTCAGTGTCGATTTCTGCGCATCGAAATTATTTACTTGACTGTGGTAGCCATCTCCAGGTTTAAAAATTGCTGTTCGTTCGTATACAGACACAGACACACTCACAGAAGAAATCATCTCAAGACAAGATTCAAATTCACGATCACAGGTAGTTAACATTTTCTATTATAATTATTAATACAGAGAAATCTTTTGTGGCACTCAAAGTTATGGAACTAGGTTTATTTTCTCTAGAGCTACATGGAGAAGCATTACTAACATCTACCCTCAACAAAAATGTCAAATTAACGACCTTTCGCGCCCAGGTAGTGTGTTTGCGCTACGTTGAAAACTAGGAAAAGCGATTCCGAGATCGCACAGTAGTAGTCATTTAATTTCGAATCAAAATGACAGGTAACATGTGTTGAGCGTTGATACCACATTACTTTTGTGTGAAAGGATTGTAGTTCTTTTAAAAAATGCATTATTAAAGTTATTTATTTGTGTGTTATTTGTATGTGTTATTTATTTAATGTGATTATCAATAGGTTACGTAATATTAGTCATTGGATAATGTATATAACTGCCAAATATAATGAACGAAGACCACAAGTAATCAACAGAACACATCACAACTCCATCACAACAATTATCATCGACATTCCAGGAATAAACACGTACCATATATTACATTTTAGTAACTTAAGCATAGATCTTCATATCCATGTAACGCGTTCTTTAAAGTTAATTTGTAATTTAGCGCCTAAAGTTACTTCTGGTAGGGTTCTGACTCGAACGCATTAATGCAAGTTTCCACTGGTTCCGCGAGCGAACGTTTAACTTTTTACTTCGTGGTTCGCACCTTAGCCACCTCGGTTGCGCAGGTCATTATTTTAACATTTTATTTCCTCATTCGCTGGCCTTTTTGTCGTATCGACAAAAGAGCGTGTGGCGCGACCTGGCCGGCAGGGCGTTATGATGGCGCGGCCGATGTTTGAACGGCTGAGCTGCGCCGGTTCGTAAAGTTTGCATCGTAACCGTGCGGACGTGCGGACGTCCGGTTCGCGAGGTGGCTGAGAGAAGTGGGCGAGGGGGTGGGAGACGGTAAGCGACTGGTAGGGACAACGGTGACTGTTTTGCAGGTTGTTATTTTCATATTGATACAATAATTTCTTGTGAAGTGTTTTTAGTACTGGAAACTAAGCAGTGATGCAATGGCGTAGCTGGTAGGGGCAACGGTGACTGTTTTGCAGGTTGTTATTTTCATATTGGTTCAATAATTTCTTGTGAAGTGTTTTTAGTACTGGTAACTAAGCAGTGATGCAATGGTGTAGCTGGTAGGGGCAACGGTGATTGGTTTGCAGGTGGTTATTTTCATATTGGTTCAATAATTTCTTGTGAAGTGTTTTTAGTACTGGTAACTAAGCAGTGATGCAATGGTGTAGCTGGTAGGGGCAACGGTGATTGGTTTGCAGGTGGTTATTTTCATATTGGTACAATAATTTCTTGTGAAGTGTTTTTAGTACTGGTAACTAAGCAGTGATGCAATGGTGTAGCTGGTAGGGGCAACGGTGATTGGTTTGCAGGTGGTTATTTTCATATTGGTACAATAATTTCTTGTGAAGTGTTTTTAGTACTGGTAACTAAGCAGACATGAAATGGTGTAGCTGTTTTCGTGTTTATTGCTGGAATGTTGATGATAATTGTTGTGTTGGAGGTACTGTGTTCTGTTGATTACTAGTTGCCTCTGTTAACTATGACAGTTTGTGGCGAAGATAGAATAGTGGAAATGGCAAAGGCGATAATTACTGTAATGCGGTTTCTTTTACAAGAGGCGCTGATTGCCTGAAATTTTCGAAGCGATGCAAAACCCGCTGGTATGGTAATGACACTTTTACAGACGATTACAAAACATTAAAGTTACCGTGGTTTTTTTGTGCGCTAGCAACAATGCTGTTAATGGTAATGTTAAGTTTTTCGTATTTAATAGTGCATGTGAAGGAGTATACAGCATTATGTGGAGGATAGTGTCACTGTTATTCTGCTAGTGGTGCTGGTGGGTACATTGAAGGCTGTACCTGCAGTTTTGTCACAGGCACAGGCTCGTCGAAGGGAGACGTAATAAGATGTAGAAGCTTCAGGAGTGCGTCGGAATTGACTTTCGAAGTACTTTCAGTTATGTGTTGCTTGGTTACTGTTTCCGAGCGTGTCATCTGCTAAAATCATTAGTCTCGTAAGTGCAATAGATTTTTGTATCGCGGGAGATAGTGATGATCTTGCCCAAATGAAAGATGAGATATAGCGCCGACCTACACGTCGGCTTGCTGGAATTTTCCCCATTCATGTAATCCCCACCAGCATGCTGCCCCACCCGGGACACGCAATAAGCTCTCAACAAGTGTGATGTAAGTGTGTGTGTAAGTAAGAATAGAGGACAGAACAAGAAACATCGCGCGCGATCCGTTGCCCGTTTATTACAATACTTTGCCGGCATTCACCGGATGTTGATTGTTCAGGCGGCGAAATAGTCGAAAAGAGGTTGGGAGAGCATTGTTGATGAAAGTGACAATGGAACATCGCCTTTTTTATCGCAGTAGTTTTTTCGTCACACAAGAATGTTCTGGAAAATAAATGACACACAATTTACAAGTATTGTTACTTGGCGAAAGAAATAAAGAGTATTGAAGTTGTCACAGTTACCTCTGCCCAAACGAAAACTGCCCTTTCCTTACGAATTCCGTGGCCTTTAGCTACGTGTTTCTATTACATACAGTGCCTGGCACACTCTGGGTCGAACCTTGAAGACGTTCAAAACGCCTTTACACAGCTTTCCGCATTACCTTGTCGTGACAAGGCGATCAGTCGTCTGCGATAGAATTCCCAGTATTTCGCCCATGCCAAGTCCACGCGGGCGTGTTTGGAGGATCTTCCCCAGGAGCTGGTGCGATCTTTCGGTGACGCTCCGCACTAATAGAACCAAGTTGAAATCGACTTCAAGGAACTTGAACGAAGAAATGAATGTTTGGACACCAGAGAAGAAATTCGCGCGGCTTTTTGGAGAAAATTAAGACTATCTCGAAGGCGCCAAGTTTAAAATGCATAGTCTTTTCCTTTCAAATGCCTTCAAAGAACATCAAACGCCCTGTTAAAGAAGACAAGGCGCCAAATTCGAAGTAATTTGGCCGGCAATGTGTCAACATTGATAAAACGCGGAAAGCTACCGATCAGAGCAGCTGGCTGCTAGAATTCTCGTCCAGACAGCGGCTGTGTTGGCCCTATTGTCGAGAATCCTACTACCGCCTGAACTAAATTTCTAGGACCTCCCGATGCAGTGATGCCCTGCGTGACCTGAGCTGCTCAGAGTGGTGAACGCACCGGAGCCATCAGCGGCCTTGCCAGAGGCGAAATCGTTGAGAGTATCGATAATTACGAGTAGACCTACAAATGTATCATGAACGTACTAGAGCAAATTTCTCATGAACCTTCAAGTGATTTTTTTTTCAGATGATGATAGATCGACATTTATAAGATGAATGTTGCTCCATTAGGTCATTAACTCCCAGTCTTCTCATCTGGTGACGCACATTTCCGGTCCATGCTTACATATCAACAATTTTATGATACAAATTGCAAACACACGCTACAAGGCAAATTCAACAATGCTGTTGAAAGCATGATATGCAGCAAAATTAATTCAGGTGCTAATGGGATCATGATCTAGGGGTTCTCACAGTAATTGTGAGAAAACCGATGAGGGTTGTTGTCTATACTTGTATTAGTATTTGACGGTAGTGACTAAGTTTGGTAGGTAAATGATAACTTAAACAGTCACTAGTAATAGTGGTTCTTTCAGGGCTTGCTTAAAGTGTTAAAAGTTCAATTTTTAGCACTAGTGCTAAAAGTGAAAATAAATCTCAAGTGTTTATATAAATCTCTGAGGGCAAAAAAGGAAGCAAGTTTTTCAGACCTCATCATCTAGTACTGATCTTAATATACCATTAAATGATTTGTACACTTTAATTAAAATAAGGCTGTCTAAAAATAGTGTATAACACACGTGATAAAAGTTATTTTACTTTTCTCGTATCATTGCGACACTCGGCCTGCGTCTCACAACCTTCTCTACTCGCAAACTAAAAGGTCACTTTTACCACTCGTAGCATAAATTACTATCCTAAAACAAGTTGATTCTCATATAAATTGATCCCCTCAGAAAACAGCCGGACGGCGTCCAATACGGCAAAAGGTGAGCAAATGAGGAAATCAAATGTTAAAATAAATGGCCTGACCTTCTCTACGATTAGTGACGAAGACTTACCACGATGTTGCTCGTAGAGAAGGCGATGGCGTGCAATGTCATCAGCAACAGCACACACACACACACACAGTCACACACAGCGAGTGGTCGGTGGCGGCGGCGGTGGCGCCAACGGCTAACCGCGGCGGAAGCGCGAGTGGCGTCGATGATTGCGGCGTTGGCGCCCCGCGGGAGGGTGGGTTGGGGGGCGGGGAGGGGGTAAAAATCGCGGATCTGGCACCCATCAGCTGCTAACTGCGCGCCAGCTATTATCCAAACCCGTGGCAACGGCCGCGTGCGGCACTAACCGTTTACGCGCGCTGCGAATTAGATCTTTTGATTATGCGTAATACTGCGCACCCACTGCTGTGTACCGCTGCCCCCCCTCTCCCCCTCCCTTCCGCCGGTGGCCATTGGCACCCTGCGCAGCTCAGAGCGAACGCCGACCAACGGCCGGCCAGCGCCGGGCGCGATGCTCGCTGCTCGCCGCAGTCGCGCTGGGGCGGAGTTTTCGTATTAGTGGAAGTGGTGATGAAAAAGTGCTATGCAAATTGAATTGCAAAATATATAGAGGATTATAAGAGGAATAATAAAAATATATAGAGGAATTATAAAATATTTAGAGGATAATTTGGTAGATATTTCTGAGGGCAGCGTTTTTTTATTTTTTATTTTTTGTTACGACTTCGATTTCAGAAGGTTTAAATTAATCGTATTAGATCGTAGCTTTAGTAATTAAATTAATCAATACACTACTGTTATCTTAATTTTATATTTTTCATCTACTTATTGCATGAAATAATGTGCAAACGTATCTAATATTTATCGTGTATTCTAAATAATATGCGTCATGTCCTATACTTACGTCCTTGTTTCATTTCATTTTTCAAATTACATATCGTTAAAAGACCTACTCTTCCTAGACACTTTCATAAATTTCTTGAAAAAAATTAATATTGCAATTTTTTTTTCATTATTACGAAATAATTATTTTTGATCCTTATGTGATTTCATGCAATAGAACGCTGTAAAAAAACAATTTATAATGAATCTGAATACAGACTTCTCGATACATACATTCATATCTTCTTTTCTTTATCTTCTCTTGTTTTGGCTCATGTTCTGAAACTACTAAACAGTACTATGTAATGTGATGTTTTTCAGAATGTGTATATACTGTGCTTACAAGGTTTAACGATTCTATAAAAGAAAAAAATGAATAAAGTTGTTATAGTCTGTACGCATTTAATGTCGTTGGCAGTGCCATTCGTATACAAATGCATCTTTCCCACTAGAATTTTGCCTCCAGCAAAACACAACAAACGGAAAAATTCATTTGGGAAAGACGTCGCGCTTCGAAGTCAAAGGAAGAAGTTTATTGCCGGAGACACGCACAACCGGTGGAAGAAAGTAGACGACCTCCGCGTAACAGCCCCCGAAGAGGCTGCTTTGAGCGTAAGGGGTCCGGCGGGTGGGTCGGGTCGGGTCGGGTCGGGTCGGGACGGGGTTTACAGCGCCGAACAAACGACTGTCTGGCGGAGCACGCGGCGTTGTACAGCCACACGCCCCGTAATTCAACAGCGCCATCCCACGCATTGGCCCCCCTTTGCCGCCATCTCCCACCGCCTAAGACCTCTGCAATAACCCAGGGCAACCCGCGCTACTCTACCCTACCCGCACTTTGGGTGCAACACAAACGCATCGATTTTTTTATGAATCACTTTTATAGACTTTAATGTAAACAACGATATATTGCTACATGTACATGTAGCTTTATTCCCTCCAAACGGTAAAGGCAGTGTACATTTGTTATTTAAATTATAAAGAAACAAATCAATAAAAGTAATATAATTAAATAATATAATTAAATACAATAAAATATAATTACTACTGTTATAATGAAAATAATATTCACAGAAACAATAACATATCGTTGAATTAATACATGATATAAAAAACCTCTATTACATTAATAAGTACTTTAATTATTTAATACATTACTATCTAATAATAAGGTGATTTTCTATGAAGATATTATAAGTTGTTTTATTACAATACATTAATACAATTAATGATTGTGTTACATACTCGTATAAGGGAAAATATATGGGCAACGTTTAAATTAATATTTAAGAGTACAGTTCTATTCTCATACATAAATATATTCTAAAATATTTCAGAAATGTATACGTACTTTTATCGCAAGATATTTGCTTTTTACCTTATGGGCATAACTTCCAGATTAGATTGAAAAATTACACAATTTTATTTCACAATTTCCGCCGCTTATTTACTTCTCCTAAATCTTTTTTGGTAAACCGTCAACAATGTATTTCAAACTTCCCGATTAAGTTTGTATATTTTCATTTTGTATTGTCTGCTATATTCTAGCTTCCTATTATTCCCAACCTTACACCCTTGCTTCTCCTTGTTCCTTCACGCCTCAGCTTCTTTCCCCATTTTATTTCCAAATTCTACTAGATTACTTAACTTTATCTCTCTGGTCTTGAATTTGCTAGAAGTGCTGGGATGTGATTGTCTTCCACTGCAACACTGTATATTCTACTTTGTTCTCCATCGTCTGCACCCTCAACGAACTTCAGGAACATATCCACCGTCTTCAGATATTCCACGTAGTTCATTCGGCGAATGCTTCCCATATTAATTATCTTGTCCCTGAAACATTTGTAACAGTCTCTCTGCTAATATCGCTAACAATGTCGCTAACTTAATCATATCGCTAATTAAATTCAGTCGTGACTTAGTGTAGTTTTTCATGTACATATTTTATTTTTATAATTATTAAACTAGTATCTTAAGTATTGTCTGTAAACCGCTCTTACCCCATCTTCCACCAAAAGTTGTGACACAAATGCGTTCTTTAGCTCACTCCTTATTCTCTTCGTCCTGCTAGTCATATAAGCAATGAAAACGTTGTCCCGAATAGATTTCCTTTTACAGCCTTCCATAAAAGAGGGAAGAATACTGGGCCCTTCCAACGAAGCACTATCTCCGTTATGGCAGCGCGCAACACACACAAATTTGTTCTATGCGGTTGGGAATCGCGTTGGAACGAAATCAATAGCAACAACGATCGGTATTCAGAGGGAAATAAAATGTTTATCTCTCCTTTTAAGACAAAACAAAGATGCTGTGTCGACCAAGGGAGCTGGTGAGTCACCCGACACTCATTTTTGTATTCACCTTCATGATTATACACCTGATCCTATCACATATTCTCAAGCTCGACAGACATTTGGACTCATAATATATCACTAGTACACACTCTTTTGCCTGCCCAATTGACTCACGGATCTGCATTCTCTGGCTATTCCATTATCTGTGTTTGGTTGGTAATTTCAGGCGGGCATATCAATCTTAACCTGCCAATATTTCCGTTTATACGCTCTGTATCTTTTCATACGCTTATCATATCACTTACTCGCTCGCCTTCTATCCATACTAAGCTTCCTGCATTCTCTTTATACCAGGTGTTAAATGACACTTTAGCTTACTCGTTCATCGAAATAATCGTAAATAATTTTTGTAAAAGTAGATTCACGGTTATTTTATGCTACACAACTAGAACAAAGCAGAACTTCTTCCCAAACACAAACATCACATGATTCTATTTCACGATATTCATCATCAGATTTCTATTCCGTTACATCATGAGTGACCGTTAAACTAATTTAATTTCCTGTGATTAAAATGTGAACGGTCACTCGCCTGCTTGGTTGTTCATTGTCTTTTTCATTTTGACCTTCAAACAACCAACTTAAAGTTATCTTTCAACATGCATTTTTTTATTCCGACAGATTCTCTCTTCAATGCATCACTAGTTCTTAGCTATACTTCCTCAAACGCAACTCGAAAGTCCTTGATTCTTCTCCAATGACTAAAACCGCTCTATACTATACCAATCAGTTCGGCGTTGTTCCAAAAGTTTCCTCTTTCAGGTGGATCTTCCACAATATATCACATAGAACAATTATCAGCTTTTCACTGATTACTTTTTCTTCTGTACATTCATGACGCTCCTCATTCCCTTCCACAGAAGAATGCCATTCCACATTCTACGTCAAATCTCGCAGTAATCTGCCCTCCCGTCATTGACTAGCCGCGACGTATTCTTTATCATGGTAATGATAATATACTCGGCCTCCAAGCTTAGGGACTTGGAAGAGAGCTTACTCTTTATTATCTCCCGTTTCTAGGTCAGATGGCCACAGTAGAGCTCTTCTACAATTCAGTGAATGAATAATGTTCACCCGATGATGAGAGACGAAAGCTGATAAATGATTAATTGGATTGACGGTCCACCAAGCGGTGGCCAATCTCACCACAGTCACATGGTCAATTGATCCTCACCCAAGAACCGGCAGCCTTCTCCTCAGCTTACTTGTTCATCGTAGCTACTAGCATCTACATCATGAGGACAGGCATTGCCCGTTAAGGCATTTCGAATTCCAGCGATCAAAATCGAAAAGTTTTTTCCGTCGCCCCCGGCCCGCCTCGCCGTCCGATGCACCAGGTCGTGCTAACCGCGTTCCCGCGACCCGAAGTCGTTGGCCGCATTTACGAGCGCAGCAACCGTTAATGCGGATCGTCGAGCGAACTGATGGGGACAAGGAGGAACCTCTTGCTGCGGAACTCCGCCGCCGAGCGGCTTTGCTGCCTGGCTTTAATTGAATTTTGAATTGAATTAATGCCTTATTTTAAGTGGCGAGACTCGGGCCATCAGGCCCGCTATTCCGTCTGACCACGCAAATTTCGCTACGCTCCTTTCACCAACTAGCAGAGGAAGGAGGTATTTCTTGGGCGAGAAACTGGCGATTTTGAATTTAGCTCAGAGGCGACATTTAGGCTTGAGGATCTTTTACATGCAAGTAAATCTACTAACATGGGGCAGCCGGCTTTACTTCCCCTCCGAAGGAAGGCGTACGAGGGATTTTTTCGCCCTTAAAAATCCACGGCTTCGATCGGGTTTGATCCCGCGAACTTGGGTACAACAGTCCGCTACGCTAACCGTTACACCATCGCCGCCGCTACGCTAACCGTTACACCATCGCCGCCGGCTTTGCCGCCTGGCTTTAATTCCGGGCGCGGATTTACCCCTGGCGCGACGGCGTGCGAGAGGGAGGAGACGGGAGTTTTCACGGTCTTCTGGATCCCAAAGAGGTAACGGTCTTTAAAATTTGGAATGAATCGCGCGCGTAATTTTGTTTTAAACGATTTATATTTTGCCGCTTTGTTTTAAGTGGGGTCTCCGCTCCTGCGTTGAAAGTGGCCTTCTGCAGTTAACGCTTTTGCGTCTAGCCTCTACACGAAGCTGTGTTGTAGCGTAGTAGTTTCAAATTTTACACAGTGGCTCGTGAAATGCAACGCTGGCTTGACAAAACGATATTTAACTTTTAAAAAAGTAGGGCTCTGTGTGTTTTGAAAAGTATTGTTACTGTTTGAATTTATATTCTATTAACAGAATTAAACGTATTTATGTATACAGTAAATGAAATATTTTATTTCGCCACTTGTCAAGTTGTCGGAATAAAGTCGTCTATTGTGTGTATACCCGCAACATTCATACAAAAATATTTATAAAATTAATGGATTTGCCGTGTTTATTTAATCTTGCTCACCGATGTGGAATAACACAGGACAGAGAATCAAGAACATAACCTGTTAGGAAAGACTGTGATGAATACGAAAATGCTTTAGTATTTCTGTATTTATTACATTTTTTGTTTTGTTTCAAAGTAAATTTCGAATTCCAATTTCTCATTTTGTAAACTTATTCTGCAGCGTGTGGTGTCGTGACTCATGAAGCAAATTAATGTGCAAATGAACCTATCCAGAATGAAACAAGTTTCAAACCTACATTCGCTGTTTTTTTACAGTTATTCGATATGAATAGTGTGTCTTTTGTTGAAAGAACTGTTGGTAGAACCACTGATGAAATATGAAATCTAAAACAATATTATCAAAGCTTTTATCAAACAAATACTCGTCGTCTAACACATCGTGTACTCGCTTTGACACAAGGAAGGTGATAAGTTATGTGTATATATTGTTAATGAATAATGATTCTAAATTTTTATTTTCTCCCTACGGAGAAAAGAGAAAGTTATGTATTGCTGCGCAAAGAAACGGCAAATTTTCGGCAGAAAAACTTTTATTACAAGGCCCTGGTACTGGAAAAGTGGATTAATTCAGTTGCCAAATTTAGAAAAAAATACTCTATTTACCTGGTGTAGCCAAAGCCATGTTTTGTAAGTCCTTTATACCAAAAAATCGAATGACGGCAAAACGTTTGCCTGTCCGTCCGTCCGTCCGTCCGTCCGTCTGTCTGTTCGTCTGTCTGCCTGCCCGTCGGGCTGTGAACAACGCTAGCGGCTTAACCTTTCATCCGATTTTTCCCAAAATTAATATTCCTCAATCAAACTAGCTGATGTCTCGGTTCCTTAAATTTTAAACTTATATTTTAATTTTAAGCAAATACTTTACATGAAGCTTCTGGGACAATTTCCAAATTTTTAGAAAACATTTCCCTCGTTTTTGATTAACATTTGTTTCTGGATAGTGTGAGACGTTTAAGAGAATGGAGCAGCTCTCATGTTCGTTGAAAACCCTAATTTTTCAAAAACTGCAAAAGTTCACTATTTTTTGAAGTCTTCCGTAAACTAAAATATTAAAGATATAACATTTTCCCCAAATGAAATGTGTTTCTTTAAGATAGATTTCGAAAATTTGAGTACTTTTCGCGTATTTTGCCTGAAAATTCGGGCGAAAAAGTTCGTGCTATTTTAGCACCATTAGTTATTTAATCATTCCCTTCAAACTACAAATACTACGCCAAAGATACTCGACATTCATACGTTTGATGACTATTTGTCGAAAATCTAACGGATTTTAGTGACCATTAAACAATAATATTTTTTTATCTCGACTCGTAAACACTTGGCGAATGGGGTTCGCATACGTCACCCCTTCGCTCGAAGGCCAAGTTTGACTTCCTTAAGTCTCCCTCGCTCGATCGCAGCGGTTCTGCGTATTTTGCGAATTTCACCTCCCCGCCAGGCGTTTTCCTAACGGCGAACAGCGTTAACCCAGCAACCCAAGTTAGCGCCAACTTTCCACGGGCGCCGCGCCGGGTGCAAGTGCTGGCTGGCACTGGGCGTTGGCGAGAGGGCTGGGTGCCGGAGACGCCGGCGGCGGCGGGAGGGGATAATGGAGTGGGGGAGCGGCGACGTTGGGGTGGAGGGGGGATGGGGTGACTGGAAAGGCATAGGTGGGGAACGGCTGAGTCGTGTGTGGTGGAGGTGGGGGTGGGGGTGGGGGTGGATGTTGGGTAGCCGTGGTGATGGGAGGTGGTGCGTGAGTGATGGAAAAGGGTGTGGTGAAGGCGTGGTGAATTTAGGGTGGGTGTTAGGAGGTTGTCCTAGGTGCTAGTGGAGGAGGCCCTTGTAAAAGAGGCCGGCGGGATGGAGGCGGCGGGGGCGGTGCTGGGCGAGAGCGCGAGCTGGAGACAGAGGAAGGGGGCGGGGCGAAGTCGAGGTGCCGAACGACCCACGTTTGTGTGCGGCGCCGAAAAGCAGGGGCGACGGCGCGGCGCCCTCGTACCTGGTCAAATGTTTACTTTCATCAAGAATGTACGAGCGTTTCTACGGAGCGGTGCATTATTTAAAGTGCCAACTTGGTGCGCACCCGCTGCAACCCTCTTCCCGCACTCACCACCCCCCAATCTACCCCCACCCCTCCTTCATTCCTTCCCCTGTTCCCACCCCTTTCACTTTCTCCACCCACGCACTTACACCGCACCTCCCCACCACGCCACTTCCCCCTGCGTCTAACTCATCTGGCGGTTCCGCCTCCCCCTCCCTTCCCCACCAACACCTCGATTGCCGCCGTCTCCACTGCCGCGCGTGCTGCGCCGGTGCGCCGCCCAAATTAAGTTTCCCAGAATTAAAGTCTGAACAAACGCAGCGCCGGTACTTAAGGCGGGATAGACCGCTGCCAGCCCCGCCGCCGCGCGCCGAATCTCGGCTTCCGTTCCGGAGGCGCCGGCGCGAGTGGAATTGAACTTTCCCTGACAGATTTGCGCCGCGGAATTTCTTGGCGCGGTGGCCGCCGCCGCGGAGCGCAAAAAGTGCCCTCTCCCCCTGGAAGTGGAAGTCTTGACTTTGCGTGCCTCGCGGTGGCTATTGGAAATTAGAAGAATATTTCACGTTTCATCCATTTACCGTCAATTAAGAGAAATAAATTCTATGGAATGACTCAAAGTACATGCTAAATATTTTTAAATCATCAAAGACGGTTACATACAATCACTTTTTGCTAATGAACTTCATGCGTATGTAGTAGTGTATCTCATACAGAGTCTAATGAAGTTGCATACGAAACAATTAATCCTAATTGGTAGATAAGTTCTTTGCAATGGTCTTTGGAAAGTACACGAAATATCTCTGCTCAATAACGTGAAATTAGTACATACGAAATTTTACATTGAAAGTACTTCTTAGTGTTTATATTGTTCAACTCAAAACCTAGTGTATCTTACATATTTTTATTATTACATTTATTATTACCTTTATTGTTACATTTCTTATGTTCAATAGTTTGCTACTGTTCCTTCAACAAATACAATTATTTTAAACATGTCTGAGGAGAAAGAAATGTAAAATTTAATAGTAAAATAAGATGAAAACGAAATTGAGAGGATTTAAACTTGAAAAATTGATATAAAACTATCATAAGATTTCCAAAGTCTTTCTTTTCGAATACGAAAGGAATGTCCCAGCTCAGGAATGCAATTACCGGAAAATGACATGATTCTGATGAAAAGAAATATGTGTTCTTTCTTTTCACATGACCGGTGTTCACGACAGATATGACCATGTATTTAAACAAGATACGAATGAACTCTTTAAATTTTCAACAATAATGTGGAAATATACACATATTGTTTTAAACAAAAAATATTATTATTTTTATTACTGTTACATTACAAGTAGTAATTTAATAGTTATTGACTCATACTTGTAAATGTATAATCACATTCACTTGAAACACCAATTATTTTAAAAGTTTGAAGTCACGTAAAACGAAGAGCAAAATAATGGTATCATAAACAAAATAAATCCATCATCCATTGTTGTTGTGCGAACCTTGTTATATTACTTATTTATTTGTTTCCACGAATATTTAAATTTTCCTAATTTTATTAGGAAAAAAACCCTTTTACTGATTATCAAATTTATGCAATATATTATAATGTACGAAATAGGTACATTCCGCATAAAACTAATTGAAATAATTTATATTCATCGCACTACAAAAAATCATTATTGGAAATCATACGTAAGCTTCCGCGGCTCGAATGTCAGGCGAAACGTCGGCACCCCAGCCAACGACGCGGCGTCTCCCGGGTAGCCGAGAAGTTATTGGAAATATTTTGAGAGTAAAAATCCAAGCTCTTGAATACTAGTTATTGTCAACTAGTGGCCATCAGTAGCAATAAAAATTCTGTTTGACAAAGCCACAAAAAGTGTTTTTTCCAAAAAGAAGCATCTGCTCAAGAACAATAAACAAACACTCTTGTGTAACACTACAATCTATCATTTTTAATATAAACGTTCTTCACAAATAATACAATAACATACTAAACAAGTAGAAATATGTATACAGATCAACAGAACTTAACATATCACGAATACGGATACTGCGAAAAACATGTTACCGATCTTTAAGGTCACAAGTGAATGGCAAATATTTAATTGAGGGCGACCTTTTCGTAGATCCTTGCTGTCGCATGATCGTCGTCGTCGTCGGGTCAACCTCGCGGCCGAGGATCCCTCAGTTTACTATTGCTACCTAAATACCGCAATAGTAACTGGTGACTGCACATGAAGGAAGAACAGGGGGGGCTTGTGCTGCATACCCCGCCTGCTGCTACAGATAGACATCCTAGGGTCGGTGGCACAGCTAGCTGCGACGATCGACTACGGGTGCCTATCCTTGAGTAGCGGTTATGAAAGAGGAATAGGGAAGAATGAAAGAAGAGTGAAAGGAGGTGATAGATGATCGTGGACTATTGGAACCATCCCAGCATTCGCCTTTATGACCGAGGGAAACCACGAAAACCCCGGTCAGGATGGCCGGCCCGGGAATCGAACCCGGACCTCCCGATTGCGAAGTCAGCGCGCTACGCACTGAGCCACTTCGCTCGGTTGTCGCATGAAATCAGCTGTGTGTAACGATGTCACAGAGAATATAAGAATTGATTTGGAACGCGCAGTATGCGAATAGTC
Organism: Gryllus longicercus; assembly: GCA_038098605.1. Classification (NCBI taxonomy): domain Eukaryota; kingdom Metazoa; phylum Arthropoda; class Insecta; order Orthoptera; family Gryllidae; genus Gryllus; species Gryllus longicercus. Next base: position 190,136 of record JAZDUA010001094.1, read on the forward strand.
AGAACTTCACAAACAAATAATTGCATCGAATCTGTTTCATTGATCTTTTATATTTCTTCCGGGATTCTGGCTATTTAACAAAACTAGAGACACTCTCTCGTGGCCAGAGCCTTAATATTTTTCTTTCGGTCACTGTGCGCATTAAAAATTAGTAACATAGATTTCCTTCAACAAATACATATTCACGGAAGACAATTAATATTCTTTTATTTCCCATTTTCTATGATACTGTTATTATTTAAACTAGTCTTATGAACTGCTTCAAGTAAATCAAGACTGCCTCAAGCCTTCAATTTTACCTCAAGTAAATTTAATGCTTCAATGTTGAATGGATTGTAATAGTTACAAATTTCATTAACTTTTCCAAACGATTCGTTCTTTTTTGTATTTTAATTTGTATTATTTGGCGCTCTGTAACATTTTTACAACCAGGTTCGTAATTGCAATTTGCATTTATATGGACATGTGAGGTCCACTGTACATTTCATGCATTTCATGTATTTTATGTGCTATGTGCGCAATTAAAAATATGATATATTCAACAATCACTTTTAATATTGAAATCTATTTATCTATTTGGAAGCCACTTTAAATCTCCAACTTATTAAAACCAACTACAATAAACGTGTAGTAATATGTACTGATTAGTGAAGTGTTTGGAAGCGTATGTACTTGGCGCGACAGACCATGAACGGACTCATGCGGACAAGTGACGATCCTGCCTCGCAACCATGGGTTAAGGGGGTTCGTGTGGATAGCGCGAAGACCTCCCCACGCCACAACCAGAGAAGTGAATTTTCTCACAGCAACATATACTGGCACATTGCAAGTAAAACGCACATTATAACGCCTGACCGCGAATCGAACCCAGGGCCGCGTAGTGAAGTGCTGACCAAGAGCTAGCCACGAGGCTTTGAAAATGTAATAACTCAATTATTTCTTATTTCGAATCGTAGTTTCACGCCCAAGTTCACAACAGAACGAATTAAGGCGAGCGTCATTTCGCGCAAACCGTTTCCGCGAACCGCTCCCAGCCCTGCGTCGCGCTGCCCGCCGCCCCCCCCCCCCCCCCCGCCCACGCGAAGGCCCTCGGCCCCGCGACCGTTCTTGCGTTACGACCGCCATATTTCAGCAGCCGCGGCGACGCCCGCTCCCCTCCCCTCTTGCACCCGTTGAATATTACAACGCTGGTAAGCAGATGCTTAGCACAATGGCGCGGGGGCGGGCGGCCCTGCGACGCTCAATACGTCTGTGGCGGGGATAGCGGTGGGGGCGGGGGCGGGGGCGGAGGGGGAGCGGGAAGCACAGATAAGGAACTTCATTGAAATCATTTAACAGAACACGGCATTACCTGCGGAGAGCCTGGCCCGTTACGGCCCGGCGTATCATACGCAACGTCGCCGGCCGTAAAGATATACTCGGCGCGCGGCGGGGTGTTGGGCGGGCTGCATCGCCGCAGGCGGAACTCCAGCGCGAGGTGGGATGGGGAAGGGCGACGGTGGTGGGAGGAGAGAACAGGGAGAGGTTGATGGGAGCGGTTGCGGTGAATGCTGTGGCTAGAGGTGAGGTGGGGCGGTGGGGAATGTGTCGCTGATAGTTGTGAAGACAGTGGAGTTGCTTATAGTCGTGTAAGCGACGCGGCGAAGAGGTGGGGATGCAGCACAGATGAGAGCGAAGGTGGAAGGAGGTGTTGGAGCTGCAGGATTTAAACTCAAAGTGCAGTATGTGAAGAAACGAGCAGTGAGGTAGAACACAGGAAGCGAACGGTGGATGCAAAGGAAGTGAAGTATGTAGCATAACTGACAGAAGCGGAATGGAGATGGATAGCAAAATGAAAGAGATAAAATTGGTACAAACTGTGAAGACGACGAGAAATATTGATGTAACTCAAATATTAATGGTAAATTGGTGGAATTGGTTGAGGAATTGGACTTGGAGGTGCTGAACAGGGCGGAGATGAGGCGAGATGGCGCTGGAGCCAATCGACGGAATGTGCAAAATGGAGACGGAGGAGGTGGAAGAAATGATAGAGGCACTACAACTGGTAGAGTTAATGCAAATGGTAGGTACGAAAGGATCACAAAGCTATGAAAGGAAGGATACAATGGTGGTCGAGGGAGGGGAAAATGATGCGGTGAAAATATAGTTGATGGAAGTGGGGAAACAGAGAAACTAATAACAGCCGTGATACCTGAACACCAGAGCCAGAGAGATCTAGGAATAGCAGATAGCGATAGCATGGGCATGGCTGAAGAGGTGATAGAAGAGTAAGGGGAGGGAGGGGGGTCTATTGGAGGAGGAGGTAGGGGAAGGTGCTCTCGCTGCCGAGGCGACTTAGGCGATGGCAGCGCGGCCTGGGGCGGGCCGGGCAAGCGCGGTGGGCGTATGCATGCAGCAGGAGCGGTTACGGCTTAGGGCTTCGCCGCCCGCCTCGCCGTTAACCTACATGCAGGAGCGGCGCCGTGGATGGCTTATTTCGGCCGCCCCGTTACGACCCGCCGCTAATACATAACCTGTGTTTTAACCCCTTCTCTCCCCTCCCCCCTCTGCTCCTTCCCGGCCGCTGCTCTTCTGAGCTCTTGCACCGCTCCGCTCCCGCTCCCCCTCCCATCGCCACTCTTGCCTGCTCTCCTGCTCTCGCTTCCGCCGCCACTCCTGCCTTCTCTCCCGCACCCACCTCTACTTCCGCCACCACTTCTACATGCTCTCCCGTTCCTGTCTCCGCTTCCACGCCACTCCTGTTCTCTCCAACTCCCGCTCCCCCCGCCACTCTTGCCTTCTCTTCTGCTCTCGCTTCCGCTGCCACTCCTGCCTGCTCTCCCGCTCTCGCCTCCGCTTCCGGCGACACTCCTGTCTTCTCTCCTGCTCTCGCTTCCGCCGCCACTCCTGCACTCTGCCGCTCCCGCCTCCGCTTCCGCCACCACTCGCATCTGCTCTCCTGCCTCTACTTCCGCCACCACTTCTATATGCTCTCCCGTTCCCCCCTCCGCTTCCGTCGCCACTCCTGCTTTCACTCCCCCATTCGTATCCGCTACCGCAACTGCTCCTGCCTTCTGTCCCGCTTCCGCTTCCACCGCCACTACTGCCTGCTCTCCCGCCACCATTTCTACACGCTCTCCTGTTCCAGCCTCCGCTTCCGCCGCCACTCTTGCCTGCTTTCCTGCTCTCGCTTCTGCCGCCACTCCTACTTTCTTTCCCGTTCCTGCCTCCGCTTCCTCCATCACTCCTGCTTTCACTCCCCCATTTAGCGGGACAGAAAGCAACTGCTCCTGTCTTCTGTCCCGCTTCCGCCGCCACTCCTGCCTGATCTCCCGCTCGCATCTCCGCTTACGCAGCCACCCCTGCTTTCACTCCTTTCCCATTTCGTCTCCGCTTCCGCAACTGCCCCTGCCTTCCCTTCTGCTCCCGCCTCCGCTCCCACCGCCACGTCTGTCCTCTCCCTGCCCCCGCTCCCGGCATCTCCCGCCGCTCTTGTCGCCTTCGCCGCCGCCGCCAGAGTGGATCGGGCCGCGGGCGCCCCGCCGCAATTATGTTCCGCGTAAGCGCCGACGCTCGTAGCGGCCCGTCCCCTGTCCCCGGCCAGCGGCCGCCCCCGGCACCCACCTACGCCACGCACCGCGTCGGGCACCTGGCCGGCTAAGCACGCGAGGGCGAACGTCACTGCCACGGAAATGTTCGCTTGAGTTGCATGGCTCATTCATTTAGAGAGAAATCTAACTGAACTAAGTATTTTGTTAATTAAGTGCTTGTATTTGTATTAAGAGGGAAATTTAATTTTGGTGGTTAATTATGATTATTTATACTTAATAATTTAGGGATAAGCTTGAATTTAAAATTTAAATAGGGAGCAAATACTCTTTCATAGTTCCTTAATGTTCTAAAAACTTCCTTTTCTTTGTTTCGATTTTCATCTTTATTCTAACGTCACCTCTCAATAGAGCTTAGGACTGAATTCAACAAATTAGTTTTCTTGAACATGAATATGCAATTAAATTTTAATTAAAAACATTTTATGAAAGGAAATTTGAAATTTTACAATTCTAAAATCGAAACTCTTAAATGCATATAGTTATAGTTGATGTTGTTGAACAGAAGAAAATCATTTCACTTTTTTTGTCATTGTTTTAAAATCGTTATTAAAGTTCTTACATGATATTTAAAATTTTAGACTAATTAGTATTCATATTAAAGAAACATTTTTAATTCATTTTGATTTTCATTGGCATCTATATACATTATGATGATTCTAATATACTCAGCGTTGCCATTTCTATAGTATTTTTCATTTATTAAGTGACGGTATCTTTTGTTTACTGCCACCATGCTGAATCCATCTTTCAAATCTTCATATCCAGAAACGAAAAGATGAACTTCTTGCTCCATGAAACATTTTGGAGTCAGCCGTTTTCACATCTAGCGCTGCTGCATAAAGAGCGGAGGGGTATAGAAGGAGACTGAGAGGGATGTGTAGTAAAACTTTCCCGGGCTCCTCTTTTCCGCTTTTATTACTACAGCTTCCAGGTTTCGCTCGTGAACGTGACCATGCTCACGTACTGCATTTTATTAAAGAATAAGATGACTGCGCTTGTCAGAAGTGCCGTCGACTATACCGTCTACATAAAGCTCGGCTGCGCTGATGTGAAATTATTCCACAATCGGGGAATATACGGAAAGCAGAGAAGAGTTTGCACATGTAATCTGTTAAACACCCCCATATTTCCCTAAAATGCAAATGACCATAATAATTTTAAATAAATAAAAATAGACATTATAAACGTTCCAACTCTTCCCTTAGATGATATTACAATTTTCGCCGAGATTACTCAAAACGCAAACAGTTACGATGCAAATGGGACAGTAGTTAGAACGAGAAGAAGAGTAAACAGATTTATTTGGCAATAACACTACGATACAATGCTCTTCCATAGCTATGTTTTGGGTCTTATTTTCAGTATTAATTCCATATGAAGCATGAGGAATCCGAATCACAGTATCAATATATAGCTGTATAACCAGACGTTTATTTCTAAGAATATACTTTTGAAAATTCACTTTTTTTGTCATTTTATATGTACCTGTTTCTAGCAACAACCTCATTTGTAAGTAGAATTCTAGGTCTTACAGCAATCCATTCCTCTGTGTTTCATGATTTTGCAAATTTATTCGCTTCTTCTCAAGTAGTTGTGTCTAGTGATTGAACGGTAGCATTGAAATTCCAACTTTATTTCGTCAGAAATATCAAAGAGACTGAAAGCAATAAAACAGCAACGCCATCATCAGAAACCCACTCTAATCTTGAAGTGTTTAAGAAAAACTGGCAACGCTGTAAACCGTCGAAAGACCGGAGACATTGCGCAGAAGAAGGAGTTCGGCGCGCAGAGTCGTCGTTAGTCGCGCGATATAAAATCGGAATTAGGGCGGCGCCGGCCGAAACAATGGAGAAGCCACCGAGTCGCGAGCCGACGCAGCCCCTCCCCCTCCTGCCGTCCCTCGCCACTTCCCTCGCTGCCTCGCGCTTTACTCTGTGACGGCGCGGCGCGGCGCGACTGCCTTCGGCCATGCCGCCCCACGGTTCACGCTTGGTCCCGGCGGCAGCTCAACTCACAGAGGGCAACGAACTCTGGCTGCCCGTGTGTCCACATTGCTATTGCAGAATGTTCCACACCACATGGCTTTGTTATTGTTCTGGATGTACTTGTATCATATTGCACCACTGCCACGTTAATTTTTCACATATTCTTTTACGCTTTTTATTTTTGCACTTTACCCTTCTCTCGGTCTCTTTCTTATAAACAAACACGTCTTTCCTCTCCTCCTCCTTCCTTCCTTCGTCCTCTCTCTCTCCCTCTCTCTCCCTCTCTCTCCCTCTCTCTCCCTCTCTCTCCCTCTCTCTCCCTCTCTCTCCCTCTCTCTCCCTCTCTCTCTCTCCCTCTCCCTCTCTCCCTCTCTCCCTCTCCCTCTCTCCCTCTCCCTCTGTCTCCCTCTCTCTCTCCCTCTATCTCAATATTTCTTTCATTCTTTCTCTTTCAATATCAGTTTTCCCAACTCTCTTCATATTTGTCTCTTCCACTTTTTCTCTATTTCTCGTTTCTTTCACACTTTATAAAGTTAGGTTTCACCCACATGTATTTGCAGTGTGTGAACAACTCTTAATATTGAGTGTCACATTCAAAGGAAATTCCATTGCTTTTTCTGACCTATTATTTCTAGTCCCATATTAGGTATGATCTCAACTCACATTTGACATCTATGGTTCCCGAGTCAAAATGTTAGTTTCCTAATCTTAAAAGTGTTTCATGCTATACATTACAAAATTTACCTTATGGCATTACATATGTTCCCTGCTCCACTTGTACCTTTCACTTTTCACCACACCACACAGTGTGTCTAGGTCTGGCGCTTCGAGAACGGCACACCCCAGTGGCTGGCACCCTCCCCCCTCTCCCTCCCCCCCTCCCCCGCCCACGGAACAAGGCCCGCTCCGTCGCGCCTGGCTGGCAGCTCGGAGACGCGCAACGCAGCGCCGCAGAGGCGGCGCCGGCGGTAGGGGCGTTGGTAGAAGGGGGTGGCGAGAAGGGAGGGGAGGGGAGGGGGGAGGAACGCTTGTGGTGGAGACGCGGAGCACTGCGGGGAACAGGAAGCGCGGGGTGAGACAAGGGTTGAGGCCCGCTGCAGGAACACAATACAAGATAATTACAAAGCTTCGCTCGGTTTTGTTATTTCAGCAGTCGTAGGAAAAGCTTCGGAAGCGAACGAACCACCCCGAAACGGCGACTGGCGCGGGAGACGGGCAGTTTGAGTTGGCAATGCTTGCACATCGCCTCAGTTGTAACTCCCGCACTCCCCGAGCGCCGTCGTGGGCTTTTAGGGCCCCCCGTGCTGGAGCTGTGGCGTTCTCTCCAAGGAAACCTTCGCGCTTGAAGGCAGTGGAGAGTTGAAAGTTAAAGATCGTAGGAAATCATTGAACGTTTAAACACGCAATAAAATTGTGAAGATTCTGTAAAATCGCAATAGAGTGTTACATGCTTTTAAAAAGAAGTTTGAAAGGTTCCTGAAAAATAGTGCAATTTACCACAGAAATTCATTTCTTAAAATACAAGAGTATTGGTTAGTTTCAAGTTCATTCACGACCTCATATTTACAGGCAAGTGTATAAAACATGCAATGGCCTTAATTAGCAATATTTTACTTAATATTGTTATTATTATTATTATTATTATTATTATTATTATTATTATTATTATTATTATTATTATTATTTTATTATTGTTATATCGGCCATTCTGTCCCCGCTACATGCTCTCTTCCAAAACCCCGTGATATTCTATCCTTGAGAGAGATAAACGTGTGTCACTATGGAGATCAGATTTTCAACTGTACCCCTTTGTACGACAAGGATGTTGATTCTTGAATTGTGATTTAAGAGGCGATAGAATGATGATGAGAGGTGATCTTGACCTTTTAGAACCATCCCAGCATTTGCTCGTGTGATCGGGAAAAATCACGAAAACCCTGATCAGAATTGCCGACCCAGGGATCAAACCTGTGTCTCGTGACTGCGAAGTCAGCTATGCACTCACCCACTTTGCTCGATACTTGCTGATGATTATTAACAATTATTAGATATTTCTAGTATTAATATTATATCTTAATTAACATAAAAGCAAGTGAAATTACAATGTGAACTTTATGAATTTAGAATTTTGTTCTTTGTCATATTTCAAATTTTCTAGAGCACGTAACACAAAATTCATACGCGTAAACAAATATTCTCTTAGAGCAATGAAACCTTTAAGCGGAAGAAAACGTGGAGAACAGAATTTAAAGAAAATGTTTCGTAAATTGCATTAGATTGACACAATATAATGCATGGAATTTTTTTAATAATAGGAGTTATGTGAGACACGTTGCATTGAATTACATTTCATATTAAAAAGTCTAAAATATAAATTATCTTGTGTGACATCGAAAAACTCCCATCTTACCTTAAGGTTCATCGTGATACAAAATAAATTATCGAATTACCGCATCTTCTCCAAGTTCACGAACCCGGCCATCCCCTCGAGTCCGCCCTTCCATTCAAAACCGCGGAGGTCGCAGAGGTTTTCCGACCGGGCTCAATACGAACCGCGTGGGGTCCGGGCTGCCGGCGCCGGCGACGGGACACCAGAGCCACCTAGCGGCGTTTCGGGCCAACAGCCGCCGCCCTCCGCGCGCGCGCCCGTCGCCGCCGGCCACTGCGCCAAATCGCTGCAGTCGCATGCAGGCGCTTGGCCACACCCCCCACACATGCCCTCGGCCGCATGGAGTCAGTGCTGACGGTGGTGGTGGCGAGGGCAGCAGCGGCGGTGGGGGTGATAGCGTGAGACCATTCACAATGCAAACGCAAACATAGGCATAACGCGTAGGCGTTGACATTAACATAAGGGATAGACAGAAGTATTCACATTGTCTAACATAACCGTAAGCAAAATAAAAGTTTGTATTGGCTGTGAGACATTCTAGTTTGCTATTGGTTGGATGTAGGAATCGATTTCGAGGTATCGACTTGGCCATGGCCCATATGGCGTTAGTTTGTCTATCGACTTCGATCCTATTTCGATTCTCGATTTTGAGTTAACGTACTGTGATTGGTTCATTTCGTATGTCTTACTTAAGCATAAGCACAGTAGCTTGCAAGCTTTTAAGTTAACGTCTTACGTGTTTTACTTTGCGAACGCATTGTGAATGAGTCCGCTTATGGCCGCAGTCCTACTTTTATGTTAACGCCATGCCTATGTTTATGTTTGAATTGTGAATGGGCCTTAAGCGATGACGGCGTCGGAGGAAGGCTGCCTGTAGCGACTAGCGCGCTGCTAGCGAAGGCGTTGGCGGTGATAGGGGGGCTGGCGACAGGGTAGGCGAAGACAGCGGTGCTCCGAAAATCGCCTCTAGCCTCGATCACAGCGCCCGAAGTCCTGCGGAACGCAAAAGACTGGGAAGGAAATACCAATGAGGGGTTAGATAGAGGACAAAATGATCGTGGTGGCAACTGGGGAAGATTTCACTCACTCGAAATTCAAATGAACAATGTCGAAGTACTAAAAAGTTTCGTTTAGGTAGAGAAAGTTGTCGAAAATATAATGAAAACAAAATGAAGGTCAAAAAATATTGCAAGAAAGGTAGAGATTTTTTTCACTAAAGATTCATGTTTTGAAAAGAAATATACTTTAAAGTTAATATCTTGAATAAGGTTTCAAAACAAGATAATGCAGGCAATGGACAAATAAACCCCTAGAGCTTTGTATGTAAATTGTCCCGAAAATCAAGAATTACACAATTCTCTTTATACCACTGTGCCATCCATCATCGTACTAATTTGTGAACAATGGGAGGCCGAAGGCATCAGCTCTTGTCCAGACTTGGTCTGAAAATAGAAAAAAGTCCAAATACGCAGAGGCAAACTAAACACTACGTATCATTCAAACAATGTTTATGCACCATCTCGCCAGAGACAAATTACATGTAATTATGAATTCCTGCGGTGAGATGCATTCCATATTTTCGTGAATTATGATTTAAATTTACATGAAATTTACATAATTTATCAAATATTTGAGGGGAAAAATCTTTTACAGATAGAAAGCATATTATACCCTTCTAATTAAATAGAAATCAGTAGAAATTTCTTAAAATATTTCCTAACTTTAGGGAGTTTTATTATCTTATTATTTGTCTGTAATTAATATAATCTGTTTTTCCGCAGTGAATCTCTACATACAGTTCATTTTGACCACATCTTTCCTAAACTCTTTTCTACACACGTTTTCAAAGAAACTTTAATTTGAAACTTCGGCTAAACTAATTTACTTTCCAGTCTTCTCAAATATTGTCCTAGTTGTGTTCTGTCAGCGAAATAGTTAATTGTCGACGGCTCTCAAAGCACGATAATTTCACACGTCGAAGCGAACTTCTATGCACTCAACTAATAGAATCCATCTTTCAATAGCTTCTAATATTCCGCACGTACTAGTACGTTGACTATTTGTGCTTCGAGAGAGCACATTGTCGTGTAGTACACGTGATCGATTTACTTCGCAAGCGACTGCCGCCCGAATTAAACCAGCGTTCCAAATTTTTATTAGTTAATTAATAAAAGAAGTCTGCTATCGAAAAAAGTCGTTTTACTAGCGCCGGGCTCTTACTTGGAGCTTCATCATCGCCTTGCTTCCGCCCGGAGAAAGAAAAAAAAATCCCCGGCGTCGAGGCGGACGAGGGCTGTCCCGCCCCCGCCCCGCCCCCTTCCCTTATCAAACTCTTCCTCACGAACCTATCAGCGAGGGGCCGCGTGGCCCAGCTCGACGGAGAGGGGTGGGGAGGGTGGAACGGGAGGAGGGGAAGATGGCGATGCGGAAGCGGCGGAAGTAATGGATGCGGAAGAGCGGGGGCGCGTTGGGGCGGCAGTGGCGCTGGGGACGGTGGTGGAGGTGCGGTGACGGGGTGGGGGTGGGCACAGCGAAGGCGATATAGGCAGTGTGGGGGGTGCGGAGAGTTGGGGCGTTGGGGGAGGTGGGGGATAGCGGAGGCGCTGGAAGTTCCGGGGTGGGGAGGCGGGGCGGGGCGATGGAAGCAGTGTGGATGGAGGGGGCGGACGTGATGGGCGGCGGCGGGCGCTGCTTAGGTGATGGAGTTAGTGTGGGTGGCGGGGAGATCGGACGTGACGGGTGCGGCGGGGGGTGGCGAAGGCGCTACGGACTGCAGTGTGGCGTGCGGAGCCGATGGTGGCAGTGTGGGTGGCGGGAGGGCGGACGCGGCGGGGTGTGGCGGAGTCGCTGGGGGTGGCGGGGGCGATTGAAGCGGCAGGGGTGGCGGGGAGGCCGGGAGCTGCGGGGGCGGGGTGGGCGGAGGCGCTAAGGAAGGCGGCCATGGCGAGAGCGACGTGGAAGGAGGTTAAAGGCGCCCCGAAAGGTGAAAGGTTGCCCCGGCGGGCAAAAGAACATCGGAAGTGCCGCCCCGTCAAGGAGGTGAAGCGGCACGCAGAGAGCACAAGTGGGGGTGGGGGTGCAGGAGATTGCGCGTTGAAGGCGGAGAGAACAAAACGTATAGAATTGTAGGAAAATAGTTTGGCGATGAATTTGATGGAATTGATAGTATCTCTGATGTGGAATATGGCAGTGAAGAAGGAAACGTGTATGTGTAAGCGGTACCGTTACTGGGACAATACGGGGCCTGAAAACCTTTTGGTAAATTCTAAAGGTCTAGTAACCTATAGGCATGTACCCGGAAACAATGCTAAAGATTGCGTTAATAAATGTTAAGAAAACAACGCAACATGTTTACGTCAAGAGATAAAGTTAAAAAAAAAGATGCGTTAGAAGGACTTCAAGGAATTTGAGGGGAAGGGACGGAGAGAATGCCTCTTCTGGTGTAGACCAGCTGCGAAGAAGTAATTTGTGAATATGGTTGTGAAATTGCCACAAAAGCACAAATATCCTAGCATACCAAACTGTACCAAAACAGACATGAGGGCAGAAAATTCGCATCACAATCCATTGGTTCAGTTTGCAATGAAAGCAACTTAGCTTCCTAAAATTCTGGCTCCGGCGTTCGCTAATAGTACTCATAAATTCGGTACGTCTGTTGCGTTATGATGCTATAAATGAAATACCTTCTCTAGGACGTAAAAAAATGTTATAAAGTTGGGAACATTAATCGTGTCCATAGTTTTATAGAAGAATGACATGGAAAAGTTCGCATACTAACCAGATATAGTTCAGCAAATCTAGAATAATACTTTACGTGTTCATAAATCATGTTCCGAGGCTTGCCCAAGCTGCATAGTTTTACCCGACGATTTTCTCTCGCGGTACTGTGAGTTCTCTTCTCTACGGCTTTTATTACTCAATTTCTCTATAGCTGAAAGAGCTTCGTTCTTGCAATGAAGTCAAGTAATAATAATTTAAAAAATGAGAATGAAAAGTATAGCTCTCAAACTTAAAAAAATAGCTCCCGGGCGAGTGATATTTTTTACGCAGTGATGTAGTCACTAGTACTGTACATTTTTCCATTGCCACTATATAACTCACAGAAATCACATCATTCACAGTTTTGATCAGTTTGATGACATTATTATGAAAATAAAGTTCATTTTAACTATAACTATTAATCGTGAGTAAATAAAGTTATAAAATATATATTTTTCTCACAAAATAATGATTATTTATGTAGTCAGCTATAAAATGAGATATGAGACGTAATTGCAATTGAGTACAACTCTATGGCAGTATTTTACAAAATTAACTAAAAATGTCGACATAATAATAATAATAATAATAATAATAATAATAATAATAAGTTAACACCACTCACAACAGCACGACACCGCACTGCATCTGACAGTACTGTTCTCTGTATAAGCTGCGTTCCCTCTCACTTCAGTGCACTGCAGGAAACCTCAGTTAACTGCATGACACTAAGTAAATTCTTATTTGAATTCCACTCTAAGCACATTTCTAAAGTTACTTCATCAATTACTATACTATTTCCAACTTATTTCTTTACCTGCGGACATAGCTCGAAAGAGTTTGGTGAACTTCTGCCATCAAACTGTTTCACATTCTTGTAATATTATTGACCACCAATAATAGTTTGCGTGGAAATAATGTAGTATAAAATGCTTAATCGTCGTATCAATATATCTAGAAAAATAAAGAAATGTATTTTCACGTCGTGTATGAAATGGAAGTAACGCTGCTTGAATAGCATGTAACGTGAAGTAGTCCCCGACACAGGCGAGAGAGACCGGGGCAGCTGGGGCGAAAGGAGAACACAGGGCTTTGCCATCGCCCTTTGATGCGCCCACGCCCCTGACAGAGCCCGGCGGGCGCGCCTGCCTCTCAGCGCCCCGCCCATTGAAGGACACCGCCAAGAGCCTCCCCCTCCTCCTCATCACCCCCTGCGCCACGCACTCGCACGCTCCTCCCCCTCCCCCTCCCCTCCCCTACCCCCTCCCCTCCCCTCCCCTCCCCCTCCCGTCCCCTCACCCTCCCCTCGCCCTCCCCTCCCTCCCCCTCCCTCCCCCTCCCCTCACCACCCATCCCCTCACCACCCCTCTCCTCCCCTCCCCTCCCCTTCCTTCCCCCTCCCCTCCCCCTCCCCTTCCCCTCCCCCTCACCACCCCCTGCGCCACGCACTCGCACGCTCGTCCCCCTTCTCCGACTGCAATGTCTCGGAGGCAGCATGCGATGCCGCTGCAGCGTCCGTGACCGGGTCCTTTGATTAGAGATGGATTTTTGTTACTCTCTACTAGCTGCGACGAATAAAAGAAAGTGTATTGAGCAGAATTCTAGATACCGTCTGCTCTGATGGGAAGTTCTGCGTGGTTTCTCCGGTCAGGCGAATGCTAGGATAATGGCTTAACAAACCGGTCTAGGGTCGTCCGGATGGCCGAGATCATGAAGGCAATAGTGCCATAACGATTGAAAGATGGCGGGTTTTAGTCCCGCCTCAGACACGATTGTATTTGTGTTCGTCCTTTCACCCCCCTATCACCATATCATGTCATCTTCACAGCTACCATCTCGATGAATCCAACAGTGGTCGCTAATGACCTAGAAGTTGATGAGACCTTAAATGACAAAAAAGATGTTGTAGGAATGTGTGCGATGATTTATTCCTTATTCTTGTTTCCTTCCTCTCCCCATGCTCACCCTTACACTTAAACTACCACACACCAAGAGATCAGTTAGGAGCTTAGAGTTTGTGCCGTTGGCTACGGTGCATAACTGGGAAAGATATCTTCAAGGATAAGCTTAGAAAATCCATCCACACGCATAAAACATGCAATACTCAAACCAATGGCCGCAGTACATTACACACGGAACCACTAAATACTCATACTCTCTCTTTTATCCCTTCCTCCTGAACTCAAAAGGCCATCACCTACGCACAATCGGCAGCCACTGCGCTCGCCACACTGTGCCATCGTATTTCTCTGGTTTATAAAAATTGCAAAAATGAGGATTCATCTATCTCTCGCATTGGCGGTTCATCATCTCTATATCTGCTCACTTTCCCTTCCTTTGTCCTTTTTAGAGCCCCTTCCTTGTCACGACTCCTCGTGAAAAAACCTACCACTAATGTTATATTCAATACTCTTTCCAACGTATGGATCATGTTTCCTTTGTTTCCAATTGATTTCTAGTCTCTTAACCGATATCGTTTATCAAATAGCGATGAAAATGTTATTTTGCCTCGTTTTTGTTTCCCTTTGCTCAATGTGGAAAATGTGTTATTATCCGCGCATGTTTTTTTAAACCCTGCCTTTGCTAGATGCGACAGAAGTGAGGGTGGGGTGTTTTGTCGACGGGAAAGACTATTATATCAAGTCTTTATCTCGTTTTACATACAAAATATTTTCAAATACATGGGAGCGAAAATATATGGTTCCAGATTTTCTCAGCAACGTTTGTTGTTACATTTTATTATTAATTCTACTATTCAACTATGAATTTCGCGCTATATTATAAGCGTTGATCTTAGAAGGCCATCGTTGTTCTTACTTTATGCGGCAAAGCCCAGCACTGACCACATCATGTCATCAGTTGCACACTGTTTTGTTACTTGGTTATCAGTTTCCTTTTCCTTGACCAGGTTTACGCTCTCTCCTCTCAACGTTTATTCAAGAATTGTTTGTCCTCCGATTCTAACAAGATCTTCCCGTTTATCATCCCATTTAATAGTTGTAAGCTTCATAACTTCATGCTTTCAACTATTCGTTCTCGACTCTCGTGACCCGATTGCGATGTAAGTTTCATTATCAATCTTGATATTTCATATTTCACTATTTAAATGATCCAGAGATACAATTTTATTAATACACAATGGATGTAATATTTGTGACATATTAGTGTGAATAAACACTGCGCAACAACGTACGCGTTTTAATAATAAATTTCCACATACGGCTTTTTGTGTGTAGGTGAATTTTATCTTAGCATTTCTTTATTCCAGAATCAAAATTTTCAAAAATATTTGATCAAATTTGTTTCTTCTTTTACTTCTCTCCGTTATCAAAACGAAGAACTTTTCAAATCCACGACGCCATGTCACTTGGCGTTTGCTGCACCCCACGAGGGCGCCTGCGTCGCTCGTAGATTCCCTTTGCAGCCTCCTTCGCCGGCGCCTTCCACTGCTGACGTAAGGCCCAGCGGGGGTGGGGGTGGGGGCGGAGGCGGGGGCGGCGGCCGCGGGTCTGAGAGCAACGCTCGGCGCCCAGCCGAGCCTGAAGAAGGCGGCGCCCCGTCCCCCACCCCTTCCCCTCCCCTCCCCCTTCCCCTTCTCTCCCTCTTCCGCTCCTCGCTTGCGGCGCACGCAGCGTCTGCAGCAATTAGAGGCGCCCTCATAATTAAGCAAGAAGTGAAGCGAGGCCGACCTTCCGATACGTTGCCAGAAGAGCTACGGGCGAAAGCGAAAGGCTAGAAGAAGCTAGAACGCCTGAATGCAATCATTAACGCTTAAGAAAGTATAACGTCCATTTACAAACTTGCTTGCAACGTCTCTTCGGATTATTTACCAAAATTAAAAGCAAAATGCCCTCGGTGCGAAGTTTAAGAACTTACATAAATAACGCTAATTTACGTTCTGAAACACAATTGAACATTAAATACAATAAATCATATTTCACGATGTAAAATAAATGCTTTCCTGAAGTCCGCTAGCTAGCATCGTTGTTCCAATGCATCAATAAGCATGGGTTCATACATCAAAACACTTGTAAAAACCTTTTTTGGCTTGTGGAATCACCCATTTTGACCATGTGCTTTATGTTTCCTTACACACTACAGTATCTTAGTGCTGCTGTACACTGAAGTAATGTGTACACTGAATATATCATTTTCTAGCATCCTATAAAAGTATGTATTAGTGAATAGGAGTTCTGAAATAAAAATCAATTATATTATTCTCAAACAATTACCAAGTTCATTTGGAAAATATTAAAGATGATATGCTGTAACGTCATTTTTTATAATGGTACTAGGGAATAAATACAACCTAAATACAAAGTATGAGGTATCATTTCTTGTTTTTAGTACTGGAATTATATACTTAACTCACGTTTGAATTTGTCCCTTCACCCATCATCATCATCATCATCATCGTCATCAGCTACTATCTCGTATTTCACACTTTAAGAAGTAACAATTATTATGAATCCCTGAATATTTTTTCCCCTGAATATAATAATTCTCTCTTTTTCCCGACTTAACGGTAACATTAGTTTAAAAGTTACTTTATCTTTTAGCAGCTTGCCAATAAACGACTCGCCATCCGGGCTGCGTGGGCAGCGGGTAACGGCGGCTGTCCCGCCTTCGGTTGCCGCGTGCTCACTGCACGGCAGGGCAAGGCAGGGCAAGGCACGGCCCGGCCCGGCGGCGGCCGGGAGCGGGCGGCGTCCGCGCCCCGCCGCCAGGAGGACACTGGATAGCTGCGGCGGCGGCGGCGATGACGTCACGACTTGCGACTCGGTTACACGGCCGCCTGATCAATACCACCCCCGCACCGCGGCCGCCGACCCGCCCTCTCGCCCTCATCGCCCTCTCGCTCTTATGCCTCTCGTTCTCTCGTCCTCTCGCCCTCTCGCCCTCTCGCCCTCTCGCCCTCTCGCCCTCTCGCCCTCTCGCTCTTATGCCCTCTCGCCCTCTCGTTTTCTCGTCCTCACGTTCTCTCGTCCTCTCGTCCTCTCGTTTTCTCGTCCTCACGTTCTCTCGTCCTCTCGTCCTCTTGCCATCTCGCCCTCTGGCTCTCTCTCCTTGTGGCTCCCTCTCCCTCTGGCTCCCTCTCCCTCTGGCTCCCTCTCCCTCTGGCTCCCTCGCCCTCTCGGACGTCTCGCCCTCTCGCTCTCTCGCCCTCTCGCCCACTCGCCCTCTCACCCACTCACCTCTCGTCCTCTTGCCATCTCGCCCTCTGGTCGTCTCGCTCTCTCGCCCTCTGGCCCTCTCGCCCTCTCGCCCTCTGGCCCTCTCGCCCTCTCGCCCTCTCACCCTCTCGCCCTGTGTCCCTCTCGCCCTCTAGACCTCCAATTCTCGCTGCCCCGTCCTGCCCGGTCGTTTGCCCTTCCGATTGTTGCTCCAGCAAGGGACAGCTTCTTCGTCGCGGTTCTTCTTGTCATCCCGCCTCTAGGTCTGGGTCCCTGCGTTGTGTTTGCGCGACTCGTTCCATTCGCCTTCTTCTCTCTTGTCTGCTCGCCTCCTTCAACTGTTGTTGAGATTTGTTCATTTACTTTGAGGAACGATCCCTTTACCGAGTTTGCTCTTCTAGCTCTGTTGCCTATTTTTTCTCTCGCCAATTACTTTTACAATTTCTCATTTCGTTCGTTTTATTAATTTGGTTTCCTTTCGATTATTATATGTCACGCTTCCATTCACAATCTTCGTTGCAGTTCTCGCATTTGTTCATCTTCACATCTTCCCTCTCCAATTTCTATTCTCTGACCTGGTCGTTTCTTCTCCGATTTCCCCTGCTCGCCCATTTCCCATCTCTACTCCCACCAACAACAATCCCTGCCTACAACCCACATATCGTTCCTCTCTTTTCTACCACACCTCTCCCTAATCTTTGTCCTCTCGCCTCTCGCCCAGCTCGACCCCGTTCGCTCCCGCGCCCCCATTGGGCCTTCCCTTTGCTGCCCCCCGCCGCCCCGTCCGCCCTCCGCCGCCCGCCGCTCGGCCTCCGCGCCCCGCTGCAGCTGCGCCATAATAAAATGACGGCTTGCATTCTTAGCATAGCTCAGCTGGCGCGACTGGGCGGGGAGAGAGCGAGCGAGAGGCGCGGCGCGCGAAGAGGAGGGGAGACGTGCGGGCGCTTCGCGGCCGGCCTTGTCCTCTGCCTCCCCGCTTGCTCGGCTACGACTGCCGACTTCCTCTTCAGCGCCCTCCCCGATCTCCCGGCCGCTCTCCGCGTCTCTACCATCGCACCGTCCATGTCCCCGCGTACTTCGACGCACATAGTGTACTTCCGACTACCACCGCCGTCCTCGCAGCCGCCGCCTCCACCCCGCAATTCGCACTCACAGCGCCCACTATAATCGCCGCTCCCTTCACGGCCAAGCACACCACCCTCGCCGCTGCCGCACACCGCCAACACTTGCCGTCCCCACTCAACCCCCGATCCCTCCCCTAGTCCGCAATCATCGCCGTCCTCACCGTCGTCCACGTCCATCGCCGCCGCCGCCGCCGCCATTACTGCCCGCCGCTGCCGCCCCGCCGCCGCCTGCTCCGCGCTGGCCCGGCGACAACGTATAACGGCCCGGCGCGGAGGGTCGGAGGGATTCTGCGGACGTTCTATCGATAGCTGCGGAGTTCCTTTCCCTCCGCCGGCCAGCACAATGCGCCGGGACGTGAACGCGGACGGCCGCCGCCAGCCAGACCCGAGTGGAACGACGCGAAACCGAACCCCTCGGTTCGGACCGGCCGCCGCCACCGCCGCCGCCGCCGCCGCCGCCGCCTCGCCGCCGTCTGCCTATGCCGCTTCCACTTCACAGCCACCGCCGCCACCGCCACCGCCAACGCCGGCGCCTCCGCCTCCGCCTCCGCCTCCGCAGCCTCCGCCGCCTCCGCCTCCGCCGCATCCACCGTCTCCGCCTCCGCCGCCGCAACTGCCGCCACCGCCACCGCATCCCCCCACCCCCAGCGCCACCGCCGCCGCCGCCGCCGCCTCCGCCTCCGCCTCCGCCTCTGCCTCTGCCTCTGCCTCTGCCTCTGCCTCCGCCTCCGCCTCCGCCTCCGCCTCCGCCTCCGCCTCCGCTCCGCCTCCGCCTCCGCCTCCGCCTCCGCCTCCGCTCCGCCTCCGCCCCCGCCTCCGCCCCCGCCTCCGCCTCGCCTCCACCATCGCCTCCGCCTCCGCCTCCGCCTCCGCCTCCGCCTCCGCCTCTGCCTCTGCCTCTGCCTCCGCTGCCGCCGCCGCTGCAGAGGAAATTACCTTCATGTCACAGTGCTGCCCCGAAAGGGACACGGGTCTTCTATGGAGGAGCGGTGAACCACTGTGCGTTGGCAATCGCGCTTAACGCATTGCTCTGTGTTGACGACGCGCTTCGCGTAGAACGGTTCCAACGGCAAATGAGGATTTGATTTTTGGAAGATGAAGATTGAGTGTTCGTGTTCGTTATGTACGCTGAAGCAGGAATGAATGATGTAAATTTCCGGGAGCATGAAAACTTCACTGTTAACGACTTAAAAGAACATTTAATGCGTAATCCCTTCATAAAATTTCGTTAAAGATACAACTGTACACCGTCTCACATGTAAATGAGATGAATTTTACTGTATACTCTGGTTATGTTTTATAGTACACATTTACATTCGACTATTAAATGATGTAAAATTAAGACCGACTACAAATCGTGATAGGTTCATTCCTTATTCCCTCTTGCAACGCTTATTACGTTATAGTTCTCATTACCCAGTTACACCATATTTAACCAATGGTACTGTAGTTTTAGCTTCGATATTAAAACTCCATTTTATCGTATGATAAAGACGAGAAATCTCTAATCCACTTTTTTTAAGATTCGACATTTACATGCAAAACTCATTTTTACTCTGGTGGGTTAATTTTATTTCTTGCTCTACCTTCCTAACGTGATTTACAAGATGAAAGAGGTTCATAATTTCTCCAGATTTAGAACCGTCAAAGCTTTCCACTAGGAATCGGCATGCATAAAATATGGAAAAAGTACATTGTTTAAAATTAAAATGTGTTTCTCGAAAGAAGGAATATCCATAATAACTATTTGTTTCTTCATTATCGAAATGTTTAAATTGTGCCTGTACAGTGTATCTGTTACATTTTAATACTAGCTGACTACCCAGTGCTATCCGAGACCCGTTCAGCACAATATATGAAACCCACAGGTTTTAATCAGCCTCCAATTCCCCCCACCCTCCGTCACCCATGGCCACCACCATCCTACACGACCGTCATCAGTCTTCCGCCACCCGCTCGCTCCCTATCTTCGCCACCCCGTTTCTCCGGCCGCTCTGCCTGCTGGCATTGCGCCGTAAGCGCTGCTCGACCCCTTAGGAAGGTATAAATTGATAAAAGACCCCTTTGTCGGCAAAGACAGCGGCCGGCGTCTCTAATCGGTGTTTCTCCATGGTTCCTTCGACCGATACTAGGCTACTGCTGGAGCAGTACCTTAACAAACGGGCCACGAGCCACGCGCGATCTTTCTTTCCTAATCCTTGCCTCCTCCTTTGCTCTTACACAGACACGTTTGCTCTTACCTGCACCGATCAAATAGAAACATACGAGTAAAAACAAAATATAGCTAGTTCACTAATTTTTAACTACTTGCCATCCAGCCACTTTTTGATGAAATGTACTTGAAGACACAAAAGACGATGCTTAACTGATAATCAATGTTTGGCTCATGTTGGTGTTCGTTCGCATATTTCGCCACACGCTTATAATAACAACGCGCTCTTTCTGTCTCGCTCCCTCTCTTCCTCTCCCTCCCTCCCTCTCTCCCTCCCTCTCTCCCTCCCTCTCTCCCTCCTCTCTCCCTCCCTCTCTCCCTCCCTCTCTCCCTCCCTCTCTCCCTCCCTCTCTCCCTCCCTCTCTCTCTCTCCCTATCCCCCTCTCTCTCCATCTTTCTCTCCCTCTCTCTCTACTACATTTGTTAAGAAATCAGAGGATATCCCACCTGGGGCGTTTCATCGCTGGAAGGAGATACCAAGAGCGAGATAACCCCGAAATCCAACGTGAAGTACACCCACAAGACAGTGTCGAATCTTACGTTTTAACAAGCGACGAACACCGCCATCTCCCGACAATAACATTCACAGTCCTCACAGAGTTAACAACCCAAGTAGTTGACATTCCCGTAAACAAAACGCTCACTCGCGAAAAATGTCTTAACGAGCGCTATCTGTTAACAGTGGCTTCTCGATTCTCTGTTTCATTGCGTTACATCGATACAATACAGCATTACGAAAAACGATCAACGTCGTGGAAGTAGGCAGCCGCCTAGCACCGGCCGCCTTGCGCTCGGCGACCCGCCACGACCCCGGGTGAGTGGGGGCCCGCGCCGCGGCGCTGGCTGTGCAGCGGCCGACACGCGCGGGCACGGCCAGCCAAGATTTATGCGCCATAAGGAGCAGCATTCCTCTGAAAGTCGAGTTTACGATTCGTATTTTCTTCATGGCTTGACACATTATCTTTCTTTTAATGAGAACATTTTCTTCCCATTTCCATGCGCATATTACTCCTCCGCGGGCGGAGGCGACTGGGGGAGAAGGAGGGGAACGGAGGGGAAGGAGCGTGCCGCTGTATCGTCAGGCCACGCGACTGTGACCCCCTCCCCTCCCCTCCTCTCCCCCCGCTCCATCTGCGTTGTCTCTTGTCTCTCTTCCTGGGTTCTTTTCTACGCGAGATTCAACTCACTTTTTTTCTCTTTACGCATTCGTCCGTGTGTTTTTGCGTTGCAGTTCACGCAATAATTAGATCCGAGTTTTGATGTGTGTGTGTGTGTGAGAGAGAGAGAGAGAGAGAAAGAGAAAGAGAAAGAAAGAGATAGGAAGAGGGAGCAAGAGAGGGGAGAGAGAGAAAGAGAAAAAAGAGCGTCGTTATTTTAAGCGTGTGGCCAAATATGAGAACGCACACCAAAATGAGCAAAACCAGAATCATCATTTACGCATCTTCTTTTGTGTCTTCAAGTACATTTGATCAAAAGTGGCTGGATGGCATGTAAATAACAATTTAGTATACTAGCTGTATTTTGTGTTCATTTTTCTGTTTGATCAGTGGTGTGGGTGTAAAAAACATTTTTTTCTTCTGAACCCGGTACTTTTTTTATAAAACACGTGATTTTGTTAATGAATACTATTTTTTCAAATCACAATTACGCTGTTTAATATTTTTTGTAGTATCTATGTAAAAGTCACTCTGTGCACTTGTTTCAGTAGCATTTGCCCCTTTGTTAGGCTGCAAACAATTGTAATTTTTTATGAAGAGAAATTTTGAAAATGATATACTCTAATATAATGGTGAGCAAATGAAATATATTGGTAAAATAAATTGCGAAGGGAGTTTCATAATACTATAATACATTAACTAGCTCACCGTGACCTCAGACAGATATTTTCATCGACTGTACTATCTACTTAACCATAAAAATAAACTATAAACATATGGCAACTGATTTGTCTGACTCGTGCATCCTCAGACGTAGAAAGTTTCATGAAATATCATCGAGAGAAATACTGTTTAAAAAATTTCTATATTTCATTCAAAAATTCATGTTAACTAACATCACCCATCAATTACGTGATAACGATTCATGTAAAGTCAAAAACACTTTATTCTCAGAATTCACACTGAATATTTTAGAATGATCCGACCGAAAGAGTTGCAATCGATTTTACTTTTCGATAAAAATTGAACGAGCTTTTATCCCTTCCGAAAACCACTCATTTTAGGAGATTAAATCACCCTAAAGCACACTTTTTTGAGAATTCTCGCTAATCAAAATGTTCTAGCAGAATATGAAAAAATAGTTCCCAGTCGCGTGGCATACGCCTCAAATGACGTCTCATTTTCCGAATCCCAGGAAGCAGGATTTTCGAAACTAGCTGGATAGTTGGGTCGAGTTCAGCCACTGTCTGAAGTAGAATTCTAGTAGCCGTCTGCTCTGATCGTCGTTTTCCGTGGTTTCTGCGATCAACACGGGGCGAATGCCAGAGCAGTTCCCTAGCAAACGGGCCATGGACCGCGCAATTTTTTCCTTCCTCTTCCTTGTCTTATCCTCAGCCCTTCTTTACACACACTTATATTTAAAGGCACTACACTACCACACATGTCGGAAGACCAACGGAGAGTTTATAGCTTGTTCCGACTGGGACGATGACCCTCTAGTGAGAGATATCTCATTGGGGAAAACCTCACAAGCAGATGTAGGTCTGGTCTGGATCTTACCAGCCAGTGGCGAAAAATTACCGCCACCACATGCGATAAAACATATGCCTTGCGTAACTAATGACCTTAGTATTCGACGCGCCAAAATCATATTCCAATCAACTTCTCACTTCAGGCAGGATAGGAGGAGTTCTAACCGTATGTAACGGGCTCCACTCAAATATATACAGATTACTCGATTACTACCTTTAGTTTACGATCACAGTGCAGCCGAAATATCGGGCGTTCGGTACCTGGCGACTGCGAACGATACTGCTCTCTGTTTCAAGTGAAAAACACTTTATTGTTGTATCTGTAATCGTCCAAATATTCCTTATTTCTACAGCTCATTTTTAATAATTTGTGAGAAACACTCTCAAGAAAATTTACATGTAATGCAGATAGTCAATATTTTCAGATGGCCTGGATGCTTCACCCGATTTCGGGCAAATGGCGCCGACAGATCTTCGTCCGACAGCCGATGTTTTCAGACGTCAAGGAACG
>JAZDUA010001533.1:0-56758 GCA_038098605.1 Gryllus longicercus
CACAACACGACACGACACGACACGCACGACACGACACAACACGACACGACACGCACGACACGACACGACACGACACGAAACTACACGCACGACACGACACGACACGACACGCACGACACGACGCGACACGACACGACACGCACGACACGACACGACACGACACGACAAGACACGACACGGCACGGCACGGCACGACACGCACGACACCGACACGACACCACACGCACGACACGAAACGACACGAAACGACACGACACGACACGACACGACACGACACCACACGACACTACACGACACCACACGACACGACACGACACGTCACGACACGACACGACACGCACGATACGACACGACACGACACGCACGACACGACACGACACGACACGCACGACACGACACGACACGACACTACACGACACCACACCACACGCACGACACGACACGACATGACACGACACGACACGCACGCACAACACGACTCGACACCACACGACACGATACGACACGACACGACACGACACGACAAGACACGAACGACACGACACGCACGACACGACACGACACGACACGCGACACGACACGCACGACATGACACGACACGACACGACTCGACACGCACGACACGACACGACACGACACGCACGACACGACAAGACACGACACGCACGACAAGACACCACACGACACGACACGCACGACACGACACGACACGACACGCCCGACACGTCACGACACGACACAACACAAAACGACACGTTACGCACGACACGACACGCACGACACGACACGACACGCCACGACAGGAAACGACACGACACGACACGCACGACACGACACGACACGACACGCACGACACGACACGACACGACACGCACGACACGACACGCACGACACGACACGACACGAACGACACGACACGCACGACACGACACGCACGACACGACACGACACGACACTACACGCACGACACGACACGACACGCACGACACGACACGAAACGACACGCACGACACGACACGACCCGCACGACACGACACGACACGACACGCACGACACGACACGAGATGACACGACACGCACGACACGACACGAAACGACACGAAACGACACGACACGACATGACACGAAACGACACGACACGACACTACACGACACGACACGACACGACACGCACGAAACGACACGACACGTCACGACACGACCCGCACGTCACGACACCGACACGACACGACACGACACGCACGACACGACACGGCACGACACGACACGACACGACACGCACGAAGCGACACGACACGACACGCACGACACGACACGACACGACACGCACGACACGACTCGACACTACACGACACGCACGACACGACACGACACGACACGACACGAAACTACACGCACGACACGACACGACACGACACGCACGACACGACGCGACACGACACGACACGACACGACAAGACACGACACGACACGGCACGGCACGACACGCACGACACGACACGACACGACACGACACGCACGACACGACACGACACGACACGCCACGACACGACACGACACGACACAAGACACGACACGACACACGACACGACACGACACGACACGCACGACACGACACGACACGACACGACACGACAAGACACGACACGACACGACACGACACGGCACGGCACGGCACGACACGACACGACACGACACGCACGAGAGGACACGACACGACACGCACGACACGACACGACACGACACGCACGACACGACACGACACGACACGCACGACACGACACGACACGACACGAAACTACACCGCACGACACGACACGACACGCACGACACGACGCGACACGACACGATACGCAGGACACGACACGACAAGACATGACACGCACGACACGACACGACACGACACGACATGCACGAAACGACACGACCCAACACGAAACGACACGCACGACACGACATGACACGACACGACACGAACGACACGACACACCACGACACGACACGCACGACACCGACACGACACGACACGACACGACACGACACGCACGACACGACACGACACGACACGCACGAGAGGACAAGACACGACACGCACGACACGACACGACACGACACGCACGACACGACACGACACGCACGACACGACACGACACGACACGAAACGACACGCACGACACGACCCCCGACACGAGATGACAAAACACGCACGACACGACACAACACGACACGACACGACACTACAACGACACGACACGGCACGACACGCACGACACGACACGACACGACACGGCACGACACGACACGCACGTCACGACACGACACGACACGACACGACACGCACGACACGACACGAAACGACAGGACACGCACGACATGACACGACACGACACGACTCGACACGACACGACACGACACGCACGACACGAAACGACACGACACGACACGCACGACACGACACGACACGACACGACACGACAAGACACGACACGCCACGCACGACACGACACGACACGCACGACACGACACGACACGACACGCCACGACACGAAACGACACGACACGACACGCACGACTCGACACGACACGAAACGACACTACACGACTAGATACGACACGCACGACACCACACGACGCGACACGACAAGACGACACGACACGGCACGGCAAGGCACGACACGACACGACACAACACGACACGACACGACACGTCACGACACGACACGAAACGACACGAGGCAACACGACACGACACGACACGACACGACACGACACGTAACGTCTCGTCTCGTCTAAGAATTATAAAAATTTAAAAAATCAAAAAATATTAAGAATCAAAAAATATAAAGATTCAAAAAATGTTAATTTCGCAAAATATAAAAAATCAAAAATATAAAAATCAAAAATATAAAAAATCAAAAATATAAAAAATCAAGAAATATAAAAAGTAAAAAAAATATAAAAAAATCAAAAAATCAAAAAATTAAAAATATAAAAAATCAAAAAAATAAAAAGTCTT
Source organism: Gryllus longicercus (assembly GCA_038098605.1). NCBI lineage: Eukaryota > Metazoa > Arthropoda > Insecta > Orthoptera > Gryllidae > Gryllus > Gryllus longicercus. Next base: position 3,017 of record JAZDUA010001533.1, read on the forward strand.
GTCACGGCACGGCACGGCACGACACGACACGACACGACGCGATACGCACGACACGACACGACACGACATGACACGGACGACATGACACGACCCGACACGAACGACACGACACGCACGACACGACACGCACGACACGACACGACACGCACGAAACGACACGACACGACACGAAACGACACGCACGACACGACACGACACGAACGTCACGACACGCACGACACGACACGCACGACACGACACGACACGACACGCACGACACGACACGACAGGACACGACACGCACGACACGACACGACACGACACGACACGCACGACACGACACGACACGACACAACACGCACGACACGACACGACACGAAGCTACACGATACGACACGCACGACACGACACGACACGACACGACACGAAACGACACGCACGACACGACACGACAAGACACGCACGACACGACACGACACGACACGACACGCACGACACGACACGACACGACACGCACGACACGACACGACACGACACGACTTGACACGACACGACACGACACGCACGACACGACACGAAACGACACGCACGACACGACACGACACGACCCGCACGACACGACACGACACGCACGACACGACACGACAGAGATGACACGACACGCACGACACGACACGAAACGACACGAAACGACACGACACGACATGACACGAAACGACACGACACGACACTACACGACACGACACGACACGACACGACACGACGCACGAAACGACACGACACGGCACGACACAACCCGCACGTCACGACACGACACGACACGCACGAAACGACACGAAACGACACGACACGACACGTCACTCACGACACGACACGACACGACACGACACGCACGACACGACACGACACGACACGCACGACACGACACGACACGACACGACACGCACGACACGACACGACACGACACGAAACTACACGCACGACACGACACGACACGACACGCACGACACGACGCGACACGACACGACACGCACGACACGACACGACACGACAAGACACGACACGGCACGGCACGGCACGACACGCACGACACGACACGACACCACACGCACGACACGAAACGACACGAAACGACACGACACGACACGACACGACACACGTAACGTCTTGTCTAAGAATTATAAAAAATTAAAAAATCAAAAAATATTAAAAATCAAAAAACATAAAAAAATCAAAAAATATAAAAGTCAAAAATAAAAAATATAAAAAATCGAAAAATAAAAAGTCATGTCACGTCACGGCACGGCACGGCACGGCACGACACGGCACAACACGGCACGGCACGGCACGGCACGACACGACACGACACGACACGACACGCACGACACGACACGACACGCACGACACGACACGACACGACACGACACGCACGACACGACACGACACGACTCGACACGACAGGGCACGACACGACACAACACGACACGACACGCACGACACGACACGACACGCACGACACGACATGACACGACACGACAAGACACGACACGACACGACACGACACGAAACTACACGCACGACACGACACGACACGACACGCACGACACGACGCGACACCGACACGATACGCACGACACGACACAACAAGACATGACACGCACGACACGACACGACACGACACGACACGACATGCACGATACGACACGACCCAACACGAAACGACACGCACTACATGACATGACACGACACGCACGAACGACACGACACACACGACACGACACGCACGACACGACACGACACGACACGACACGCACAAAACGACACGACACGACACGCACGAGAGGACACGACACGACACGCACGACACGACACGACACGACACGCACGACACGACACGACACGACACGCACGACACGACACGACACGACACGAAACGACACGCACGACACGACACGACACGAGATGACACGACACGCACGACACGACACAACACGACACGACACGGCACTACACGACACGACACGACTCGCACGACACGACACACGACACGGCACGACACGACACGCACGTCACGACACGACACGACACGACACGTAACGCATGACACGACACGAAACGACACGACACGCACGACACGACACGACACGACACGACACGGCTCGACACGACACGACACGACACGACACGACACGCACGACACGACACGACACGACACGACACGACACGACACCGACACGACACGACACGACACGACACGACACGACAAGACACGACACGACACGACACGCACGACACGACACGACACGCACGACACGACACGACACGACACGCCACGACACGAAACGACACGACACGCACGACTCGACACGACACGAAACGACACGACACGACTAGATACGTCACGCACGACACCACACGACACGACACGACAAGACGACACGACACGGCACGGCAAGGCACGACACGACACGACACGACACAACACGACACAACACGACACGTCACGACACGACACGTAACGTCTCGTCTCGTCTAAGAATTATAAAAATTTAAAAAATCAAAAAATATTAAGAATCAAAAAATATAAAGATTCAAAAAATGTTAATTTCGAAAAATATAAAAAATCAAAAAATATAAAAAAAATATAAAAAATCAAAAATATAAAAAATCAAGAAATATAAAAAGTAAAAAAATATAAAAAATCAAAAAATCAAAAAATTAAAAATATAAAAAATCAAAAAAATAAAAAGTCTTACCACGGCACGGCACGGCACGACACGACACGACACTACGCGATACGCACGACACGACACGACACGACATGACATGGACGACATGACACGACACGACACGAACGACACGACTCGCACGACACGACACGCACGACACGACACGACACGCACGAAACGACACGACACGACACGAAACGAAACGCACGACACGACACGACACGACACGAACGTCACGACACGCACGACACGACATGCACGACACGACACGACACGACACGACACGAACGACACGACACGACACGACACGACACGCACGACACGACCCGACACGACACGCACGACACGACACGACACGACACGACACGCACGACACGACACGACACGACTTGACACGACCACGACACGACACGACACGACACGCACGACACGACACGAAACGACCCGCACGACACGACACGACACGCACGACACGACACGACACGAGATGACACGACACGCACGACACGACACGACACGACACGACACGACACGACATGACACGAAACGACACGACACGACACTACACGACACGACACGACACGACACGCACGAAACGACACGAAACGGCACGACACAACCGGCACGTCACGACACGACACGACACGCACGACACGACACGAAACGACACGACGCGACACGACACGCACGACACGACACGACACGCACGACACGACACAACACGACACGACACGCACGACACGACACGACACGACACGAAACTACACGCACGACACGACACGACACGACACGCACGACACGACGACGCGACACGACAAGACACGCACGACACGACACGACACGACACGACACGACAAGACACGACACGGCACGGCACGGCACGACACGCACGACACGACACGACACGACACGACACGAAACGACACGACACGACATGACACGAAACGACACGACACGACACTACACGACACGACACGACACGACACGACACGCACGAAACGACACGACACGGCACGACACGACCCGCACGTCACGACACGACACGACACGACACGACACGCACGACACGACACGACACGAAACGACACGACACGACACGCACGAAGCGACACGACACGACACGCAGGACACGACACGACACGACACGCACGACACGACTCGACACTACACGACACGCACGACACGACACGACACGACACGAAACTACACGCACGACACGACACGACACGACACGCACGACACGACGCGACACGACACGACACGACACGACACGACACGCACGACACGACACGACACGACACGACAAGACACGACACGACACACGACACGACACGACACGCACGACACGACACGACACGACACGACACGACACGACACGACAAGACACGACACGACACGACACGACACGGCACGGCACGACACGACACGACACGCACGAGAGAACACGACACGACACGCACGACACGACACGACACGCACGACACGACACGACACGACACGCACGACACGCACGACACGACACGACACGACACGGCACGACACGACACGCACGTCACGACACGACACGACACGACACGACACGCACGACACGACACGAAACGACAGGACACGCACGACATGACACGACACGACACGACTCGACACGACACGACACGACACGACACGACACACGCACGACACGACACGACACGACACGACAAGACACGACACGACACGCACGACACGAAACGACACGCACGACACGACACGACACGACACGCCACGACACGAAACGACACTACACGACACGCACGACTCGACACGACACGAAACGACACTACACGACTAGATACGACACGCACGACACCACACGACACGACACGACAAGACGACACGACACGGCACGGCAAGGCACGACACGACACGACACGACACAACACGACACGACACGACACGACACGTCACGACACGACACGAAACGACACGAGGCAACACGACACGACACGACACGTCACGACACGACACGGCACGACACGACACGACACGTAACGTCTCGTCTCGTCTAAGAATTATAAAATTTAAAAAATCAAAAATATTAAGAATCAAAAAATATAAAGATTCAAAAAATGTTAATTTCGCAAAATATAAAAAATCAAAAAATATAAAAAATCAAAAAATATATAAAATCAAAAATATAAAAAATCAAGAAATATAAAAAGTAAAAAAATATAAAAAATCAAAAAATCAAAAAATCAAAAATATAAAAAATCAAAAAAATAAAAAGTCTTGTCACGGCACGGCACAACACGACACGACACGACACGACGCGATACGCACGACACGACACGACACGACATGACACGGACGACATGACACGACACGACACGAACGACACGACACGCACGACACGACACGCACGACACGACACGACACGCACGAAACGACACGACACGACACGAAACGACACGCACGACACGACACGACACGAACGTCACGACACGCACGACACGACACGCACGACACGACACGACACGCACGACACGACACGACACGACACGACACGCACGACACGACACGACACGACACGCACGACACGACACGACACGACACAACACGCACGACACGACACGACACGAAGCGACACGATACGACACGCACGACACGACACGACACGAAACGACACGACACGACACGCACGACACGACACGACACGACACGCACGACACGACACGACACGACACGCACGACACGACACGACACGACACGACACGCACGACACGACACGACACGACTTGACACGACACGACACGACACGACGCGCACGACACGACACGAAACGACACGCACGACACGACACGACACGACCCGCACGACACGACACGACACGCACGACACGACACGACACGAGATGACACGACACGCACGACACGACACAAAACGACACGAAACGACACGACACGACATGACACGAAACGACACGACACGACACTACACGACACGACACGACACGGCACGACACAACCCGCACGTCACGACACGACACGACACGACACGCACGACACGGCACGAAAAGACACGACACGACACGTCACGCACGACACGACACGACACGACACGACACGACACGCACGACACGACACGACACGACATGCACGACACGACACAACACGACACGACACGCACGACACGACACGACACGACACGAAACTACACGCACGACACGACACGACACGACACGCACGACACGACGCGACACGACACGACACGCACGACACGACACGACACGACACGACACGACAAGACACGACACGGCACGGCACGGCACGACACGCACGACACGACACGACACCACACGCACGACACGAAACGACACGAAACGACACGACACGACACACGTAACGTCTCGTCTAAGAATTATAAAAATTTAAAAAATCAAAAAATATTAAAAATCAAAAAACAAAAAAAATCAAAAAAATAAAAGTCAAAAAATAAAAAATATAAAAAATCAAAAAAATAAAAAGTCATGTCACGTCACGGCACGGCACGGCACGACACGGCACAACACGGCACGGCACGGCACGGCACGACACGACACACGACACGCACGACACGACACGACACGCACGACACGACACGACACGACACGACACGACACGCACGACACGACACGACACGACTCGACACGACAGGGCACGACACGACACAACACGACACGACACGCACGACACGACACGACACGCACGACACGACACGACACGACACGACAAGACACGACACGACACGACACGACACGAAACTACACGCACGACACGACACGACATGACACGCACGACACGACGCGACACGACAAGATACGCACGACACGACACGACAAGACATGACACGCACGACACGACACGACACGACACGACACGACACGACATGCACGAAACGACACGACCCAACACGAAACGACACGCACTACACGACATGACACGACACGCACGAACGACACGACACACACGACACGACACGCACGACACGACACGACACGACACGACACGACACGCACGACACGACACGACACGCACGAGAGGACACGACACGACACGCACGACACGACACGACACGACACGCACGACACGACACGACCCGACACGCACGACACGACACGACACGACACGACACGAAACGACACGCACGACACGACACGACACGAGATGACACGACACGCACGACACGACACAACACGACACGACACTACACGACACGACACGACACGCACGACACGACACGACACGACACGGCACGACACGACACGCACGTCACGACACGACACGACACGACACGACACGACACGACACGCACGACACGACACGAAACGACACGACACGCACGACACGACACGACACGACACGACACGGCTCGACACGACACGACACGACACGACACGACACGCACGACACGACACGACACGACACGACACGACACGCACGACACGACACGACACGACACGACACGACAAGACACGACACGACACGACACGCACGACACGACACGACACGCACGACACGACACGACACGACACGCCACGACACGAAACGACACGACACGCACGACTCGACACGACACGAAACGACACGACACGACTAGATACGACACGCACGACACCACACGACACGACACGACAAGACGACACGACACGGCACGGCAAGGCACGACACGACACGACACGACACAACACGACACGACACGACACGTCACGACACGACACGTAACGTCTCGTCTCGTCTAAGAATTATAAAAATTTAAAAAATCAAAAAATATTAAGAATCAAAAAATATAAAGATTCAAAAAATGTTAATTTCGAAAAATATAAAAAATCAAAAAATATAAAAAAAATATAAAAAATCAAAAATATAAAAAATCAAGGAATATAAAAAGTAAAAAAATATAAAAAATCAAAAAATCAAAAAATTAAAAATATAAAAAATCAAAAAAAATAAAAAGTCTTGCCACGGCACGGCACGGCACGACACGACACGACACTACGCGATACGCACGACACGACACGACACGACATGACACGGACGACATGACACGACACGACACGAACGACACGACACGCACGACACGACACGCACGACACGACACGACACGACACGCACGACACGACACGACACGACACGCACGACACGACACGACTCGACACGACAGGGCACGACACGACACAACACGACACGCACGACACGACACGACACGCACGACACGACACGACACGACACGACACGACACGACAAGACACGACACGCACGACACGACACGACACGACACGCACGACACGACACAACACGACACGACACGCACGACACGACACGACACGCACGACACGACACGACACGACACGACACGACAAGACACGACACGACACGACACGACACGACACGGCACGGCACGGCACGACACGACACGACACGCACGAGAGGACACGACACGACACGCACGACACGACACGACACGACACGCACGACACGACACGACACGACACGCACGACACGACACGACACGACACGAAACTACACGCACGACACGACACGACACGCACGACACGACGCGACACGACACGATACGCACGACACGACACGACAAGACATGACACGCACGACACGACACGACACGACATGCACGAAACGTCACGACCCAACACGAAACGACACGCACGACACGACATGACACGACACGACACGAACGACACGACACACACGACACGACACGCACGACACGACACGACATGACACGACACGACACGACACGCACGACACGACACGACACGACACGACACCACACGCACGAGAGGACACGACACGACACGCACGACACGACACGACACGACACGCACGACACGACACGACACGACACGCACGACACGACACGACACGACACGACACGAAACGACACGACACGCACGACACGACACGACACGAGATGACACGACACGCACGACACGACACAACACGACACGACACGACACTACACAACACGACACGGCACGACACGCACGACACGACACGACACGACACGGCACGACACGACACGCACGTCACGACACGACACGACACGACACGCACGATACGACACGAAACGACACGACACGCACGACATGACACGACACGACACGACTTGACACGACACGACACGACACGACACGCACGACACGAAACGACACAACACGACACGCACGACACGACACGACACGACAAGACACGACACGACACGCACGACACGACACGACACGCACGACACGACACGACACGACACGCCACGACACGAAACGACACGACACGACACGCACGACTGGACACGACACGAAACGACACTACACGACTAGATACGACACGCACGACACCACACGACACGACACGACAAGACGACACGACACGGCGCGGCAAGGCACGACACGACACGACACGACACAACACGACACGACACGACACGGCACGTCACGACACGACACGAAACGACACGAGGCAACACGACACGACACGACACGACACGTCACGACACGACACGACACGACACGACACGTAACGTCTCGTCTCGTCTAAGAATTATAAAAATTTAAAAAATCAAAAAATATTAAAAATCAAAAAATATAAAACATCAAAAAATATAAAAAATCAAAAAATATAAAAAATAAAAAATTATAAAAATTCAAAAATATAAAAAAAATCAAAAAATAAAAAATAAAAAAAATCTAAAAAAAGTCTTGTCACGGCACGGCACGGCAAGACACGACACGACACGACACGACGCGATACGCACGACACGACACGACACGACATGACACGGACGACATGACACGACACGACACGAACGACACGACACGCACGACACGACACGCACGACACGACACGACACGCACGAAACGACACGACACGACACGAAACGACACGCACGACACGACACGAACGTCACGACACGCACGACACGACACGCACGACACGACACGACACGACACGCACGACACGACACGACACACACGACACGACACGACACGACACGCACGACACGACACGACACGACACGACACGACACGACACAACACGCACGACACGACACGACACGAAACGACACGATACGACACGCACGACACGACACGACACGGAACGACACGACACGACACGCACGACACGACACGACACGACACGCACGACACGACACGACACGACACGCACGACACGACACGACACGACACGACACGCACGACACGACACGACACGCATGACACGACACGACACGACTTGACACGACACGACACGACACGACACGCACGACACGACACGAAACGACACGCACGACACGACACGACAAGACCCGCACGACACGACACGACACGCACGACACGACACGAGATGACACGACACGCACGACACGACACGAAACGACACGAAACGACACGACACGTCATGACACGAAACGACACGACACGACACTACACGACACGACACGACACAACACGCACGAAGCGACACGACACGACACTACACGACACGACACGACACAACACGCACGAAACGACACGACTCGGCACGACACAACCCGCACGTCACGACACGACACGACACGACACGCACGACACGACAAAACACGACACGACACGACACGCACGACACGACACGACACGCACGACACGACACGACACGACACGACACGACACGAAACGACACGACACGACACGACATTACACGACACGACACGCTCGACACGACACGACACGACACGACATGCACGACACCACACGACACGACACGACACGCACGACACTACCCGACACGACACGACACGCACGACACGACACGACACGCACGACACGATACGACACGACACGCACGACACGACACGACACGACAAGACACGACACGCACGACACGACACGACACGACACGCACGACACGACACGACACGAGATGACACGACACGACACGACACGACACGACACGCACGACACGACACGACACGGCACGACACGACACGCACGTCACGACACGACACGACACGACACGCACGACACGACACGAAACGACACGACACGCACGACACGACACGACACGACACGATACGACACGACACGCACGACACGACACGACACGATACGACGCGACACGCACGACACGACACGACACGCACGACACGACACGACACGACACGACACGCACGACACGACACGACACGACACGACACGCACGACACGACACGACACGCACGACACGACACGAAACGACACGACACGACACGACCCTCACGACACGAAACGACACGAAACGACACGACACGACACGACACGCACGACACGACACGACACGACACGACAAGACACGACACGACACGACACGGCACGGCACGGCAAGGCACGACACGACACGACACAACACGACACGACACGACACGACACGACACGTCACGACACGACACGAAACGACACGAGGCAACACGACACGGGACACGTCACGACACGACACGACACGACACGTAACGTCTCGTCTCGTCTAAGAATAATAAAAATTTAAAAAATCAAAAAATATTAAAAATCAAAAAATATAAAACATCAAAAAATATAAAAAATCAAAAAATATAAAAAATAAAAAATTATAACAATTCAAAATTATAAAAAAAATCAAAAAATAAAAAATATAAAAAATCTAAAAAAAGTCTTGTCACGGCACGGCACGGCACGACACGACACGACACGATACGCACGACACGACACGACACGACTTGACACGCACGACACGACACGACACGACACGACACGAACGACACGACACGCACGACACGACACGCACGACACGACACGACACGCACGAAACGACACGACACGACACGAAACGACACGCACGACAAGACACGACACGACACGACACGAACGACACGACACGACACGCACGACACGACACGCACGACACGACACGACACGACACGCACGACACGACACGACACGACACGCACGACACGACACTTCACGACACGCACGACACGACACGACACGACACGACACGCACGACACGACACGACACGAGATGACACGACACGCACGACACGACACGACACGAAACGACACGACACGACACGACACGACACGATCCGACACGACACGCACGACACGACACGACACGGCACGACACGACACGCACGTCACGACACGACACGACACGCACGACACGACAAGAAACGACACGACACGCATGACACGACACGACACGACACGCACGACACGACACGACACGACACGACAAGACACGACACGACACGACACGGCACGGCACGGCAAGGCACGACACGACACGACACAACACGACACGACACGACACGACACGTCACGACACGACACGAAACGACACGAGGCAACACGACACGGCACACGTCACGACACGACACGACACGACACGTAACGTCTCGTCTCGTCTAAGAATAATAAAAATTTAAAAAATCAAAAAATATTAAAAATCAAAAAATATAAAACATCAAAAAATATAAAAAATCAAAAAATATAAAAAATAAAAAAATATAAAAATTCAAAAATATAAAAAAAATCAAAAAATAAAAAATATAAAAAATCTAAAAAAAGTCTTGTCACGGCAGGGCACGGCACGACACGACACGACACGATACGCACGACACGACACGACACGACTTGACACGCACGACACGACACGACACGACACGACACGAACGACACGACACGCACGACACGACACGCACGACACGACACGACACGCACGAAACGACACGACACGACACGAAACGACACGCACGACAAGACACGACACGACACGACACGAACGACACGACACGACACGCACGACACGACACGCACGACACGACACGACACGACACGCACGACACGACACGACACGACACGCACGACACGACACTTCCCGACACGCACGACACGACACGACACGACACGACACGCACGACACGACACGACACGAGATGACACGACACGCACGACACGACACGACACGAAACGACACGACACGACACGACACGACACGATCCGACACGACACGCACGACACGACACGACACGGCACGACACGACACGCACGTCACGACACGACACGACACGACACGCACGACACGACAAGAAACGACACGACACGCATGACACGACACGACACGACACGTCACAACACGACACGACACGACACGCACGACACGACACGACACGACACGACGCGACACGCACGACACGACACGACACGACACGCACGACACGACACGACACGCACGACACGACAAAACACGACACGACACGACACGCACGACACGACACGACACGACACGACACGCACGACACGACACGACACGACACGACACGACACGAAACGACACGACACGACACGACATTACACGACACGACACGCTCGACACGACACGACACGACAAGACACGACACGACACGACACGGCACGGCAATGCACGACACGACACGACACGTCAAGACACGACACGACACGACACGTAACGTCTCGTCTCGTCTAAGAAATATAAAAATTTAAAAAATCAAAAATTTTAAAAATCAAAAAATATAAAAATGCAAAAAATGTTAATTTCGAAAAATATAAAAAATAAAAAAATATAAAAAATCAAAAAATATAAAAAAACAAAAAATTTAAAAAATCAAAAAATATAAAAAATCAAAAAATAAAAAAATGTAAGAAATTCAAAAAAAATTAAAAGTCTCATCACGTCACGTCACGGCACGGCACGGCACGGCACGGCACGACACGACACGACACGACACGCACGACACGACACGACACGACACATGACACGACACGACACCACACGACACGACACGACACGCACGACAAGACACGACACGACAAGACACGCACGGCACGACACGACACGACACGCACGACACGACACGAAACGTCACGACACGATACGCACGACACGACACGACACGACACGCACGACACGTCACGACACGAAACGAAACGACACGACACGACACGCACGAGACGACACGTCACGACACGACACGACAAGACACGACACGACACGACACGCCCGACACAACACGACACGACACGACATGACAAGACACGACACGACACGGCACGGCACGGCACGACACGACACAACACGACACAACACGACACGAAACGACACGAGACAACACGACACGACACGACACGTCACGACACGACACGACAAGACACGACACGTAACGTCTCGTCTCGTCTAAGAATTATAAAAATTTAAAAAATCAAAAAATATTAAAAATCAAAAAATATGAAAAATCAAAAATTTGTAATTTCGAAAATATAAAAAATTAAAAAATATAAAAAATCAAAAAATATAAAAAATCAAAAAATATAAAAAATAAAAAAATATAAAAAATCAAAAAATAAAAAATAAAAAATATAAAAAATCAAAAAATAAAAAGTCTCGTCACGGCACGGCAGGGCACGGCACGGCACAGCACGACACGACACGACACGATACGCACGACACGACACGACACATGACACGCACGACACGACACGACACGAACGACACAACACGCACGACACGACACGCACGACACGACACGACACGACACGCACGACACGACACGACACGACACGAAACGACACGCACGACACGATACGACACGACACGCACGACACGACACGATACGACAAGACACGACACGCACGACACGACACGACACGACACGCACGACACGACACGGCACGGCACGGCACGACACGACACGGACCTCACGACACGACACGACACGACACCAACGACACGACACGAAACGACACGACACGCACGACACGTCACGACACGACACGATACGACAAGACACGCACGACACGACACGACACGACACGACACGACGCGCCACGCACGACACGACACGACACGCACGACACGACACGACACGCGCGACACGACACGACACGACACGCATGACACGACACGACACGACACGACACGCACGACACTACACGACACCACACGAAACGACACGACACGACACGACCCGCACGACACGAAACGACACGAAACGACACGACACGACACGCACGACACGACACGACACGACAAGACACGACACGACACGGCACGGCACGGCAAGGCACGACACGACACGACACAACACGACACGACACGACACGACACGTCACGACACGACACGAAACGACACGAGGCAACACAACACGACACGACACGTCACGACACGACACGACACGACACGTAACGTCTCGTCACGTCTAAGAATTATAAAAATTTAAAAAATCAAAAAATATTAAAAATCAAAAAAGATAAAAACTCAAAAAATGTTAATTTCGAAAAATATAAAAATCAAAAAATATAAAAAATCAAAAAATATAAAAAATCAAAAAATATAAAAAATCAAAAAATATAAAAAATCAAAAAATATAAAAAATCAAAGTTAATAAAAATTCAAAAAATATAAAAAAACAAAAAATCAAAAAATAAAAAATATAAAAAATCAAAAAAATAAAAAGTCTTTTCACGGCACGGCACGGCACGACACGACACGACACGACACGCACGACACGACACGAAACGACACGACACGCACGACACGACACGACACGACACGATACGACACGACACGCACGACACGACACGACATGACACGCACGACACGACACGACACGACACGACACGGCACGACAAAACACGCACGACACGACACGCACGACACGACACGACACGACACGCACGAAACGACACGACACGACACGAAACGACACGCACGTCAAGACACGACACGACACGAACGACACGACACGACACGACACGACACGACACGCACGACACGACACGACACGCACGACACGACACGACACGACACGCACGACACGACACGACACGAGATGACACGACACGCACGACATGACACGACACGACACGACACGTCACGACACGACACGAAACGACACGAGGCAACACGACACGACATGACACGTCACGACACGACACGACACGACACGTAACGTCTCGTCACGTCTAAGAATTATAAAAATTTAAAAAATCAAAAAATATTAAAAATCAAAAAAGATAAAAACTCAAAAAATGTTAATTTCGAAAAATATAAAAATCAAAAAATATAAAAAATCAAAAATATAAAAAATCAAAAAATATAAAAAATCAAAAAATATAAAAAATCAAATTTAATAAAAATTCAAAAAATATAAAAAAACAAAAAATCAAAAAATAAAAAATATAAAAAATCAAAAAAAATAAAAAGTCTTTTCACAGCACGGCACGGCACGACACGACACGACACGACACGCACGACACGACACGAATCGACACGACACGCACGACACGACACGACACGACACGACACGATACGACACGACACGCACGACACGACACGACATGACACGCACGACACGACACGACACGACACGACACGCACGACACGACACGACACGGCACGACACGACACGCACGACACGACACGCACGACACGACACGACACGCACGAAACGACACGACACGACACGAAACGACACGCACGTCAAGACCATACACGACACGAACGACACGACACGACACCCACGACACGACACGCACGACACGACACGACACGCACGACACGACACGACACGACACGACACGCACGACACGACACGACACGCACGACACGACACTACACGACACGCACGACACGACACGACACGACACGACACGACACATGACACGACACGACACCACACGACACGACACGACACGACACGCACGACAAGACACGACACGACAAGACACGCACGGCACGACACGACACGACACGACACGACACGCACGACACGACACGAAACGACACGACACGATATGCACGACACGACACGACACGACACGATACGACATGACACGACACGGCACGGCACGACACGCACCGCACGACACGACACGACACGACACGACACGCACGACACGCACGACACGTCACGACACGAAACGAAACGACACGACACGACACGCACGAGACGACACGACACGACACGACACGACAAGACACGACACGACACGACACGACACGCACGACACAACACGACACGACACGACATGACAAGACACGACACGACACGGCACGGCACGACACGACACAACACGACACAACACGACACGAAACGACACGAGACAACACGACACGACACGACACGTCACGACACGACACGACAAGACACGACACGTAACGTCTCGTCTCGTCTAAGAATTATAAAAATTTAAAAAATCAAAAAATATTAAAAATCAAAAAATATGAAAAATCAAAAATTTGTAATTTCGAAAATATAAAAAATTAAAAAATATAAAAAATCAAAAAATATAAAAAATCAAAAAATATAAAAAATAAAATATATAAAAAATCAAAAAATAAAAAATAAAAAATATAAAAAATCAAAAAATAAAAAGTCTCGTCACGTCACGGCACGGCAGGGCACGGCACGGCACGACACGACACGACACGACACGATACGCACGACACGACACGACACATGACACGCACGACACGACACGACACGACACGAACGACACAACACGCACGACACGACACGCACGACACGACACGACACGACACGCACGACACGACACGACACGACACGAAACGACACGCACGACACAAAACGACACGACACGAACGACACGACACGCACGACACGACACGCACAACACCACACTACACGACACGACACGCAAGACACGACACGACACGACACGACACGCACGACACGACACGACACGACACGACACGCATGACACGATACGACACGACACGCACGACACGACACGACACGACAAGACACGACACGCACGACACGACACGACACGCACGACACGACACGGCACGGCACGGCACGACACGACACGCACCTCACGACACGACACGACACGCACGACACGACACGAAACGACACGACACGCACGACACGTCACGACACGACACGATACGACAAGACACGCACGACACGACACGACACGACACGACGCGCCACGCACGACACGACACGACACGCACGACACGACACGACACGCGCGACACGACACGACACGACATTCACGACACGACACGACACGCACGACACTATACGACACGACACGAAACGACACGACACGACACGACCCGCACGACACGAAACGACACGAAACGACACAACACGACACGACACGCACGACACGACACGACACGACACGACAAGACACGACACGACACGACACGGCACGGCACGGCAAGGCACGACACGACACGACACAACACGACACGACACGACACGACACGACACGTCACGACACGACACGAAACGACACGAGGCAACACAACACGACACGACACGTCACAACACGACACGACACGACACGTAACGTCTCGTCACGTCTAAGAATTATAAAAATTTAAAAAATCAAAAAATATTAAAAATCAAAAAAGATAAAAACTCAAAAAATGTTAATTTCGAAAAATATAAAAATCAAAAAATATAAAAAATCAAAAAATATAAAAAATCAAAAAATATAAAAAATCAAAAAATATAAAAAATCAAAGTTAATAAAAATTCAAAAAATATAAAAAACAAAAAATCAAAAAATAAAAAATATAAAAAATCAAAAAAATAAAGTCTTTTCACGGCACGGCACGGCACGACACGACACGACACGCCACGCACGACACGACACGAAACGAAACGACACGACACGACACTCACGACACGACACGACACGACACGATACGACACGACACGCACGACACGACACGACATGACACGCACGACACGACACGACACGACACGACACGACACGACACGGCACGAAACGACACGCACGACACGACACGCACGACACGACACGACACGCACGAAACGACACGACACGACACGAAACGACACGCACGTCAAGACACGACACGACACGAACGACGACACGACACCCACGACACGACACGCACGACACGACACGACACGACACGCACGACACGACACGACACGACACGACACGACACGACACGCACGACACGACACGACACGCACGACACGACACGACACGACACGACACGCACGACACGACACGACACGAGATGACACGACACGCACGACACGACACGACACGACCCTACACGACACGACACGACACGATCCGACACGACACGCACGACACGACACGACGCGGCACGACACGACACGCACGTCACGACACGACACGACACGACACGCACGACACGACACGAAACGACACGACACGCACGACACGACACGACACGACACAACACGACACGACACGACACGCACGACACGACACGACACGACACGACACGACGCGACACGCACGACACGACACGACACGACACGCACGACACGACACGACACGACACGCACGACACGACAAAAACACGACACGACACGACACGCACGACACGACGCGACACGACACGCACGACATGACACGACACGACACGACACGACACGAAACGACACGACACGACACGCACGACACGACACGACACGACACGAAACGACACGACACGACACGACACGCACGACACGACACGACACGACACGACACGACACGACAAGACACGACACGACACGACACGACACGACACGGCACGGCAAGGCACGACACGACACGACACGTCACGACAAGACACGACACGACACGACACGTAACGTCTCGTCTCGTCTAAAAATTATAAAAATTTAAAAAATCAGATAATATTTAAAATCAAAAAATATTAAAATTCAAAAAATGTTAATTTCGCGAAAATATAAAAAATCAAAAAATATAAAAAATCAAAAAATATAAAAAATCAAAAAATAAAAAAATCAAAAAATTAAATAAATGTAAAAAATCAAAAAAATTAAAAGTCTCGTCACGGCACGGCACGGCACGGCACGACACGACACGACACGCACGACACGACACGACACGACACATGACACGACACGACACCACACGACACGACACGACACGTCACGACACGCACGACACGACACGACACGTCACGACACGACACGTAACGTCTCGTCTCGTCTAAGAATTATAAAAATTTTAAAAATCCAAAATTTTAAAAATCAAAAAATATAAAAATGCAAAAAATGTTAATTTTGAAAAATATAAAAAATCAAAAAACATAAAAAATCAAAAATATAAAAAATAAAAAAATATAAAAAATAAAAAAAATGTAAAAAATCAAAAAATATAAACTCTTGTCACGTCATGGCACGGCAAGGCACGGCACGGCACGGCACGACACGACACGGCATGACACGACACGACACGCACGACACGACACGACACGACACGAAACGACACGACACGACACGCACGACACGACACTTCACGACACGAAACGACACGACACGACACGACACGCACGACACGACACGACACGACAAGACACGACACGACACGGCACGGCACAGCACGGCACGGCACGGCACGACACGACACAACACGACACGACACGACACGACACGTCACGACACGACACGAAACGACACGATACAACACGACACGACACGACACGACACGTCACGACACGACACGACACGACACGACACGTAACGTCTCGTCTCGTCTCGTCTAAGAATTATAAACATTTAAAAAATCAAAAAATATTAAAAATCAAAAAATATAAAAATTCAAAATGTTAATTTCGAAAAATATAAAAAATCAAAAAATATAAAAAATCAAAAAATATAAAAAATCAAAAATATAAAAAATTAAAAAATATAAAAAATAAAAAATTAAAAAATGTAAAAAATCAAAAAAATTAAAAGTCTCGTCACGTCACGTCACGGCACAACACGGCACGGCAAGTCACGACAAAACACGCACGACACGACACGACACGACACGACATGACACGACACGACACGACACGACACCACACGACACGACACGACACGACACGCACGTCACGACACGACACGACACGACACGCACGACACGACACGACACGACACGTCACGCCACGACACGAAACGACACGATACAACACGACACGACACGACACGACACGTCACGACACGACACGACACGACACGACACGACACGTAACGTCTCGTCTCGTCTCGTCTAAGAATTATAAAAATTTAAAAAATCAAAAAATATTAAAAATCAAAAAATATAAAAATTCAAAATGGTAATTTCGAAAAATATAAAAAATCAAAAATATAAAAAATCGAAAAATATAAAAAATTAAAAATATAAAAAATTAAAATATATAAAAAATCAAAAAATATAAAAAATCAAAAAATAAAGAAATAAAAAATATAAAAAATCAAAAAATAAAAAGTCTCGTCACGTGACGGCACGGCAGGGCACGGCACGGCACGACACGACACGACACGATACGCACGACACGACACGACACATGACACGCACGACACGACACGACACGACACGAACGACACAACACGCACGACACGACACGCACGACACGACACGACACGACACGCACGAAACGACACGACACGACACGAAACGACACGCACGACACGACACGACACGACACGAACGACACGACACGCACGACACGACACACACGACACCACACGACACGACACGACACGCACGACACGACACGACACGACACGACACGCACGACACGACACGACACGACACATGACACGACACGACACCACACGACACGACACAACACGACACGACACGCAAAACACGACACGACACGTCACGACACGACACGTAACGTCTCGTCTCGTCTAAGAATTATAAAACTTTTAAAAATCAAAAATTTTAAAAATCAAAAAATATAAAAATGCAAAAAATGTTAATTTTGAAAAATATAAAAAATCAAAAAATGTAAAAAATCAAAAAAATTAAAAGTCTCGTCACGTCACGGCACGGCACGGCACGACACGACACGACACGACACGCACGAAACGACACGACACGACACATGACACGACACGACACCACACGACACGACACGACACGACACGCACGACACGACCCGACACGTCACGACACGACACGTAACGTCTCGTCTCGTCTAAGAATTATAAAAATTTTAAAAATCAAAAATTTTAAAAATCAAAAAATATAAAAATGCAAAAAATGTTAATTTTGAAAAATATAAAAAATCAAAAAATATAAAATATCAAAAATATAAAAAATAAAAAAATATAAAAAATCAAAAAAATGTAAAAAATCAAAAAATATAAAGTCTCGTCACGTCACGGCACGGCACGACACGACACGGCACGACACGACACGACACGCACGACACGACACGACACGACACGACATGACACGACACGACACGACACGACACACCACACGACACGACACGACACGTCACGTAACGACATGACACGACAAGACACGCACGATACGACACGACACGCACGACACGACACGACACGACACGCACGACACGACACGACACGACACGACACGACACGCACGACACGACACGACACGCACGACACGACACGACACGACACGCACGACACGACACGACACGACACGACACGCACGACACGACACGACACGACACGACACGACACGACACGACACGACACGACCCGACACGACACGACACGAAACTACACGACACGACACGAAACGACACGACACGACACGCACGACACGACACGACACGACATGGCACGGCACGACACGACACGACACGACACGACACGTCACGACACGACACGACACGGCACGCACGACAAGACAGGACACGACACGACACGACACGCACGACAAGACACGACACGACACGACACGCACGGCACGACAGGACACGACACGACACGCACGACACGACACGAAACGACACGACACGACACGCACGACACGACACGACACGACACGATACGACACGATACGACAAGACACGACACGACACGGCACGGCACGACACGCACCGCACGACACGACACGACACGACACGCACGACACGTCACGACACGAAACGAAACGACACGACACGACACGCACGACACGACACGACACGACACGACACGACAAGACACGACAAGACACGACACGACACGACACGCACGACACAACACGACACGACACGACATGACAAGACACGACACGACACGGCACGGCACGACACGACACAACACGACACAACACGACACGAAACGACACGAGACAACACGACACGACACGACACGGCACGACACGACACGACACGACACGTAACGTCTCGTCTCGTCTAAGAATTATAAAAATTTAAAAAATCAAAAAATATTAAAAATCAAAAAATATGAAAATTCAAAAATTTGTAATTTCGAAAATATAAAAAATTAAAAAATATAAAAAATCAAAAAATATCAAAAATCAAAAAAAAAAAATAAAAAATATAAAAAATCAAAAAATAAAAAGTCTCGTCACGTCACGGCACGGCAGGGCACGGCACGGCACGACACGACACGACACGCACGACACGACACGACACGACACGACACGCACGACACGACACGACACGACACGCCCGACACGACACGACACGACACGCACGACACGACACGACACGACACGACACGACCCGACACGACACGACACGACACGAAACGACACGACACGACACAAAACGACACGACACGCACGACACGACACGACACGACACGACATGGCACGGCACGACACGACACGACACGACACGACACGTTACGACACGACACGACACGGCACGCACGACAAGACACGACACGACACGACACGCACGACAAGACACGACACGACACGCACGGCACGACAGGACACGACACGACACGCACGACACGACACGAAACGACACGACACGACACGCACGACACGACACGACACGATACGACACGATACGACAAGACACGACACGACACGGCACGGCACGACACGCACCGCACGACACGATACGACACGACACGCACGACACGTCACGACACGAAACGAAACGACACGACACGACACGACACGCACGACACGACACGACACGACACGACACGACACGACACGTCACGACACGACACGACACGACACGTAACGTCTCGTCTCGTCTAAGAATTATAAAAATTTAAAAAATCAAAAAATATTAAAAATCAAAAAATATGAAAATTCAAAAATTTGTAATTTCGAAAATATAAAAAATTAAAAAATATAAAAAATCAAAAAATATAAAAAATCAAAAAATAAAAAAAATAAAAAATATAAAAAATCAAAAAATAAAAAGTCTCGTCACGTCACGGCACGGCAGGGCACGGCACGGCACGACACGACACGATACGATACGCACGACACGACACGACACATGACACGCATGACACGACACGACACGACACGAACGACACAACACGCACGAAACGACACGACACGACACGAAACGACACGCACGACACGACACGACACGACACGAACGACACGACACGCACGACACGACACGCACGACACCACACGACACGACACGACACGCACGACACGACACGACACGACACGACACGACACGCACGACACGACACGACACGACACGCACGACACGATACGACACGACACGCACAACACGACACGACACGACAAGACACGACACGCACGATACGCCACGAAACGACACGACACGCACGACACTACACGACACGAGATGACACGACACGACACGACACGCACGACACGACACGACACGACACGGCACGGCACGGCACGACACGACACGCACCTCACGACACGACACGACACGACACGCACGACACGACACGAAACGACACGACACGCACGACACGACACGACACGACACGATACGACACGACACTCACGACACGACACGACACGACGCGACACGCACGACACGACACGACACGACACGCACGACAGGACACGACACGACACGCACGACACGACACGACACGACACGACACGCACGACACGACACGACACGACACGACACGCACGACACTACACGACACGACACGAAACGACACGACCCGCAAGACACGAAACGACACGAGGCAACACGACACGACACGACACGTCACGACACGACACGACACGACACGACACGACACGTAACGTCTCGTCTCGTCTAAGAATTATAAAAATTTAAAAAATCAAAAAATATTAAAAAACAAAAAATATAAAACTCAAAAAATGTTAATTTCGAAAAATATAAAAAATCAAAAAATATAAAAAATCAAAAAAATATAAAAAATCAGAAAATATAAAAAATCAAAAAATATAAAATATCAAAAATTATAAAAATTCAAAAAATATAAAAAACAATGAATCAAAAAATAAAAAATATAAAAAATCAAAAAAATAAAAAGTCTTGTCACGGCACGGCACGGCGCGGCACGACACGACACGACACGACACGATACGCACGACACGACACGACATGACACGCACGACACGACACGACACGACACGACACGAACGACACGACACGCACGACACGACACGCACGACACGACACGACACGACACGACACGCACGAAACGAGACGACACGACACGAAACGACACGCACGACAAGACACGACACGACACGACACGAACGACACGACACGACACCCACGACACGACACGCACGACACGACACGACACGACACGACACGACACGACACGCACGACAAGACACGACACGACACGACAAGCACGGCACGACAGGACACGACACGACACGCACGACACGACACGAAACGACACGACACGACACGCACGACACGACACGACACGACACGATAATAATAATAATAATAGTTTTATTTGGCTACAATTGGCTGATTGCCAGGTGGTAGCCATAACTCTACAGTTTTACAATATATGAGCATTAACATTTCAAAAACAATTTACCATATAAAACAATTTACAATACACTCCTTTCGAGCATATACACTCAATATATAAACATACACAGACCTGTATACATATATACACCCATACACACACACACACACACACACACACACACACATATATATATATATATATATATATATATATATATATATATATATATATATATAATATATAAACACAAATATATACATACATATACATGCACACGTACATACACACACATACATACATACACATTCCTATACATGAATGCTCACTCTCACGTTCACACATAACACGAACACACACACACACTTGCCCTACATATTATACATGCCTACATTTAAATGAAGAACATATATTTAGTTACACCTAGTAAACATGCACATATATACATATACATAAAATTAACCAGTTACACAATTTGTTTTTTAAATTAAACACAATGTGGATTTTTAAAGTTAGCTCTTTAAGCATTTAGATTTGCTTCCCACCTACTGTCGCACTTCACTTCACTACATTACACTACACTACACTACACTACACTTTCACTACATCTTTCTTTGGTTATGCCATATAACTAATTAAAGTAGCTTTCCACTGCACTGCACTGCACTGCACTACACTACACTTTATCTATAATAATTTACAAATTGTGTATTCTGAACTGTGCGGTAAAATACATCCTCTACAAGTACTTATTTAGTCGTCTTCTAAAAACACCAACAGAGCCAGGAAAAGGCTCTACGACCGCTGCAGGGATTTCATTCCAATTTTTAACCGTACGATTTACAAATGAATATTTCCCTATGTCGGATCTCTGACATCTACTTTTTATTTTACATTTGTGATCGTTTCTCCCAACTCTTAAAGGGGAGTCCAGTCTTTTCGTTATTTCTGCCCATGCAGGTGATTTACTGTACGCCTTGAAGAGGCAGCACAATCTGGCTTTTTTTCTTCGTACACTGAGGGCCTCTATAGGTTTTGGTGGATTTGAACTACTCGAAGATCCCTTATTTATGAATTTGATTGCTTTCTTTTGAATTTTTTCTAACTCTTCAATCTGACCTAATCTGTATGGGTCCCATCCAGCTGATGCGTATTCAAGAATCGGCCTAACTAAAGATGTGTATCCTATTTTTCGACTCTCCATGTTTCCCTTTCTAAGTGTTCTCATTACAAAGTGTAGTGACTTCCACGCTTTTCGGGCAATAGAAGTAACGTGTTCCCCCCATCCCAAGTCTTGGCGTAATATGACACCCAGATACTTACAACACGATACTTGTGGAATGAATACGCCTCCCATTTGGTATTCTAAAGAAACCTTCTTTGCTGATTTCGAAAAGCTTAGTGATTTACTTTTTACGGCATTTATCTTCATTTTATTAATGGTAGCCCAGGAATGAATGTTATTAAGATCGTTTTGAAGTGTGAGGATATCTTCATCCGAATCTATTCGCCGATAAATTATGCAGTCGTCCGCAAATAAGCGCATTACTGACTTAATACAAGATGGCAGATCGTTGATGAATGCCAAAAACAACAGCGGTCCTAAGACACTTCCCTGGGGGACGCCGGACGTAATTAGAGTTTCCTCTGAATGTTCATGTCCAACTCGAACTTGTTGAACCCGATTTATCAGGAATTCCCGTATCCATGCTATTACGCGATGGTCAACTCCCGTAGATGCTATTTTCGTAAGTAGTATATCGTGCGAAACAAGATCGAATGCTTTTGAAAAATCTATAACAATTGCGTCTGTTCTCTTACCCGAATCTAAAGTTTCAGCAATATCTTGACACGTTGTAATAATTTGGCTTTCACACGAGAAGGATTTTCGAAATCCATGTTGCCCTTCGTATAACCACCCTAGTTTGTCCCATTCCCGACGCAAGAACTCAGCTACCAGATGTTCCATTTGTTTGCAAATCACTGACGTTAGGCTTACTGGTCTGTAATTGGAAATGCAAGAACGACTTCCGGTTTTAAATATTGGAACCACTATAGCCTTTTTCCAATCGTTAGGCACGCTACAATTATTTATGCTTATTTCAAATAATCGCGTCAAGTATGTAATCATCGGTTCCCCTCCAATTTGTAATAATTCTCCAGCGATACCGTCAAACCCTACGGATTTATTACTTCCTATATTGCGAATTCTTTGTCTAATGAGTCGTGGTTGTACTTGAAATTTTTCTCCCTCATTTGTTCCGAAAGTACTGGGAGTAACCGATCCTAACCCGAATACTGATTGGAAATATGCACTAAAATGGTCGGCTTTTTCTTTATTTGTTAGTACAACTTTCCCGTTTTCGTCTTTAAGTGGCGGAATAGATTCTTTGTTACCCCTTTTTTGTTTTATGTATCTATAAAAATTTCTCCAACTAGATCGCTCGTTTGATAGAATTTTACGGAGATAATTTTCTTGCGCTATACGTTTTTGCTGCATTAATTTGTTACGTAGATCTTTGAAGAGAGTCGCAGTGAAAAGACTTTTCTTGCGATTAGCGTACGCTTTTCTGACCTTTCTTTTTAGTTTTCTGATATTAGCCGTGTAATACGCTGGATCACTATTATCTTTAACTATCTTAGTTGGCACAAACAACTCTCTACCTATAAACAATATTTGTTTAAATGAGTTCCATATTTCTTCTACGTTTCTACCATGTGATTCCCAAACGCCGTAGTTCCCTAATAAGTATTCCTGAAAACCTTTTGTGTCAGCACGACTGTACTGAAATAATAGTTTTCGTGTGTTTTTCGAGTACCTGTTTCCCTGCCACGCCACCTGCAAAAGCACGCCCTCGTGGTCACTTATACCTGGTGTTGTTTCTTGAGCTATCAACATCTGCTCTGGGCGAACTAAAAATACGTCAAGTACCGCACTAGCTCTTGTAGGAACATCAACTACCTGAGTTAATCCGTTGTCCCAAACGAGTTCGTTAACGAGGGATTGTCCATAGCTTTTTGTATCTACCACACCTTGCCACGATATAACGATATACGACAAGACACGACACGACACGGCACGGCACGACACGCACCGCACGACACGACACGACACGACACGCACGACACGTCACAACACGAAACGAAACGACACGACACGACACGCACGACACGACACGACACGACACGACACGACACGACAATACACGACACGACACGACACGACACGACACGCACGACACAACACGACACGACACGACATGACAAGAGACGACACGACACGACACGGCACGGCACGACACGACACAACACGACAAAACACGACACGAAACGACACGAGACAACACGACACGACACGTCACGACACGACACGACACGACACGTAACGTCTCGTCTCGTCTAAGAATTATAAAAATTTAAAAAATCAAAAAATATTAAAAATCAAAAAATATAAAAATCCAAAAATTTGTAATTTCGAAAATATAAAAAATTAAAAAATATAAAAAATCAAAAAATATAAAAAATAAAAAAATAAAAAAATAAAAAATATAAAAAATCAAAAAATAAAAAGTCTCGTCACGTCACGGCACGGCAGGGCACGGCACGGCACGACACGACACGACACGATACGCACGACACGACACGACACATGACACGCACGACACGACACGAACGACACAACACGCACGACACGACACGCACGACACGACACGACACGACACGCACGAAACGACACGACACGACACGAACGACACGCACGACACGACACGACACGACACGAACGACACGACACGCACGACACGACACGCACGACACCACACGACACGACACCCACGACACGACACGACACGACACGCACGACACGACACGACACATGACACAACACGACACCACACGACACGACACGACACGACACGACACGACAAGACACGACACGACACGACACGACAAGACACGCACGACACAACACGACACGACACGACATGACAAGACACGACACGACACGACACGGCACGGCACGACACGACAAAACACGACACAACACTACACGAAACGACACGAGACATCACGACACGACACGTCACGACACGACACGTCACGACACGACACGTAACGTCTCGTCTCGTTTAAGAATTATAAAAATTTAAAAAATCAAAAAATATTAAAAATCAAAAAATTTGAAAATTCAAAAATTTGTAATTTCGAAAATATAAAAAATTAAAAAATATAAAAAATCAAAAAATATAAAAATTAAAAAAATTAAAAAATAAAAAATATAAAAAATCAAAAAATAAAAAGTCTCGTCACGTCACGGCACGGCAGGGCACGGCACGTCACGACACGACACGACACGATACGCACGACACGACACGACACATGACACGCACGACACGACACGACACGACACGAACGACACAACACGCACGACACGACACGCACGACACGACACGACACGACACGCACGAAACGACACGACACGACACGAAACGTCACGCACGACACGACACGACACGACACGAACGACACGACACGCACGACACGACACGCACGACACCACACGACACGACACGACACGCACGACACGACACGACACGACACGACACGCACGACACGACACGACACATGACACGACACGACACCACACGACACGACACGACACGCACGACACGACACGACACGTCACGACACGACACGTAACGTCTCGTCTAAGAATTATAAAAATTTTAAAAATCAAAAATTTTAAAAATCAAAAAATATAAAAATGCAAAAAATGTTAATTTTGAAAAATATAAAAAATCAAAAAATGTAAAAAATCAAAAAAATTAAAAGTCTCATCACGTCACGGCACGGCACGGCACGGCACGACACGAAACGACACGACACGACACGCACGACACGACACGACACGACACATGACACGACACGACACCACACGACACGACACGACACGACACGCACGACACGACACGACACGTCACGACACGACACGTAACGTCTCGTCTCGTCTAAGAAATATAAAAATTAAAAATAAAAAATTTTAAAAATCAAAAAATATAAAAATGCAAAAAATGTTACTTTGAAAAATATAAAAAATAAAAAAATATAAAAAATCAAAAATATAAAAAATAAAAAAATATAAAAAATAAAAAAATGAAAAAAATCAAAAAATATAAAGTCTCGTCACGTCACGGCAAGGCACGGCACGGCACGGCACGACACGACACGGCACGACACGACACGACACGCACGACACGACACGACACGACACGAAACGACACGACACGACACGACACGCACGACACGACACGCACGATACGACACGACACGACACGACACGACAAGACACGACACGACACGACACGACACGGCACGGCACGGCACGGCACGGCACGGCACGGCACGGCACGACACGACACAACACGACACGACACGACACGACACGACACGTCACGACACGACACGAAACGACACGAGACAACACGACACGACATGACACGACACGTCACGAAACGACACGACACGACACGACACGTAACGTCTCGTCTCGTCTAAGAATTATAAAAATTGAAAAAATCAAAAAATATTAAAAATCAAAAAATATAAAAATTCAAAATGTTAATTTCGAAAAATATAAAAAATCAAAAAATATAAAAAATCAAAAAATATAAAAAATCAAAAATATAAAAAATTAAAAAATATAAAAAATAAAAAAATTAAAAAATGTAAAAATTTAAAAAAATTAAATGTCTCGTCACGTCACGTCACGGCACGGCACGGCACGGCACGACACGACACGACACGCACGACACGACACGACACGACACGACATGCCACGACACGACACGACACGACACGACACCACACGACACGACACGACACGTCACGACACGACACGACACGACAAGACACGCACGATACGACACGACACGACACGCACGACACGACACGACACGACACGCACGACACGACAATACACGACACGACACGACACGACACGCACGACACAACACGACACGACACGACATGACAAGAGACGACACGACACGACACGGCACGGCACGACACGACACAACACGACAAAACACGACACGAAACGACACGAGACAACACGACACGACACGACACGACACGACACGACACGTAACGTCTCGTCTCGTCTAAGAATTATAAAAATTAAAAAAATCAAAAAATATTAAAAATCAAAAAATATAAAAATTCAAAAATTTGTAATTTCGAAAATATAAAAAATTAAAAAATATAAAAAATCAAAAATATAAAAAATAAAAAAATAAAAAAATAAAAAATATAAAAAATCAAAAAATAAAAAGTCTCGTCAGGTCACGGCACGGCAGGGCACGGCACGGCACGACACGACACGACACGATACGCACGACACGACACGACACATGACACGCACGACACGACACGAACGACACAACACGCACGACACGACACGCACGACACGACACGACACGACACGCACGAAACGACACGACACGACACGAACGACACGCACGACACGACACGACACGACACGAACGACACGACACGCACGACACGACACGCACGACACCAAACGACACGACACCCACGACACGACACGACACGACACGCACGACACGACACGACACATGACACAACACGACACCACACGACACGACACGACACGACACGACACGACAAGACACGACACGACACGACACGCACGACACAACACGACACGACACGACATGACAAGACACGACACGACACGACACGGCACGGCACGACACGACACAACACGACACAACACTACACGAAACGACACGAGACATCACGACACGACACGTCACGACACGACACGTCACGACACGACACGTAACGTCTCGTCTCGTTTAAGAATTATAAAAATTTAAAAAATCAAAAAATATTAAAAATCAAAAAATTTGAAAATTCAAAAATTTGTAATTTCGAAAATATAAAAAATTAAAAAATATAAAAAATAAAAAAATATAAAAATTAAAAAAATTAAAAAATAAAAAATATAAAAAATCAAAAAATAAAAAGTCTCGTCACGTCACGGCACGGCAGGGCACGGCACGTCACGACACGACACGACACGATACGCACGACACGACACGACACATGACACGCACGACACGACACGACACGACACGAACGACACAACACGCACGACACGACACGCACGACACGACACGACACGACACGCACGAAACGACACGACACGACACGAAACGTCACGCACGACACGACACGACACGACACGAACGACACGACACGCACGACACGACACGCACGACACCACACGACACGACACGACACGCACGACACGACACGACACGACACGCACGACACGACACGACACATGACACGACACGACACCACACGACACGACACGACACGCACGACACGACACGACACGTCACGACACGACACGTAACGTCTCGTCTAAGAATTATAAAAATTTTAAAAATCAAAAATTTTAAAAATCAAAAAATATAAAAATGCAAAAAATGTTAATTTTGAAAAATATAAAAAATCAAAAAATGTAAAAAATCAAAAAAATTAAAAGTCTCGTCACGGCACGGCACGGCACGGCACGACACGAAACGACACGACACGACACGCACGACACGACACGACACGACACATGACACGACACGACACCACACGACACGACACGACACGACACGCACGACACGACACGACACGTCACGACACGACACGTAACGTCTCGTCTCGTCTAAGAAATATAAAAATTTTAAAAATAAAAAAATTTAAAAATCAAAAAATATAAAAATGCAAAAAATGTTAATTTTGAAAAATATAAAAAATAAAAAAATATAAAAAATCAAAAATATAAAAAATAAAAAAATATAAAAAATAAAAAAAATGAAAAAAATCAAAAAATATAAAGTCTCGTCACGTCACGGCACGGCAAGGCACGGCACGGCACGGCACGACACGACACGGCACGACACGACACGACACGCACGACACGACACGACACGACACGAAACGACACGACACGACACGACACGCACGACACGACACGCACGATACGACACGACACGACACGACAC
Organism: Gryllus longicercus; assembly: GCA_038098605.1. Lineage (NCBI taxonomy): Eukaryota > Metazoa > Arthropoda > Insecta > Orthoptera > Gryllidae > Gryllus > Gryllus longicercus. The sequence continues at coordinate 36,532 of JAZDUA010001533.1, forward strand.
GACAAGACACGACACGACACGGCACGGCACGGCACGGTACGGCACGACACGACACAACACGACACGACACGACACGACACGTCACGACACGAAACGACACGAGACAACACGACACGACATGACACGACACGTCACGAAACGACACGACACGACACGACACGTAACGTCTCGTCTCGTCTAAGAATTATAAAAATTTAAAAAATCAAAAAATATTAAAAATCAAAAAATATAAAAATTCAAAATGTTAATTTCGAAAAATATAAAAAATCAAAAAATATAAAAAATCAAAAAATATAAAAAATCAAAAATATAAAAAATTAAAAAATATAAAAAATAAAAAATTAAAAAAATGTAAAAATTTAAAAAAATTAAATGTCTCGTCACGTCACGTCACAGCACGGCACGGCACGACACGACACGACACGCACGACACGACACGACACGACACGACATGCCACGACACGACACGACACGACACCACACGACACGACACGACACGTCACGACACGACACGACACGACAAGACACGCACGATACGACACGACACGACACGCACGACACGACACGACACGACACGCACGACACGACATGACACGACACGACACGCACGACACGACACGACACGACACGACACGTCACGCACGACACGACACACGACACGCCCGACACGACACGACACGACACGACACGCACGACACGACACGACACGACACGCCCCGACACGACACGACACGACACGAAACGACACGACACGACACGACACGAAACGACACGACACGACACGCACGACACGACACGACACGACATGGCACGGCACGACACGACACGACACGACACGACACGACACGTAACGTCTCGTCTCGTCTAAGAATTATAAAAATTTTAAAAATCAAAAATTTTAAAAATCAAAAAATATAAAAATGCAAAAAATGTTAATTTTGAAAAATATAAAAAATCAAAAAATATAAAATATCAAAAATATAAAAAATAAAAAAATATAAAAAAATCAAAAAAATGTAAAAAATCAAAAAATATAAAGTCTCGTCACGTCACGACACGGCAAGGCACGGCACGGCACGGCACGACACGACACGGCACGACACGACACGACACGCACGACACGACACGACACGACACGACACGACACGACACCACACGACACGACACGACACGACACGTCACGACACGACACGACACGACAAGACACGCACGATACGACACGACACGACACGCACGACACGACACGACACGACACGCACGACACGACACGACACGACACGACACGCACGACACGACACGACACGACACGACACGCACGACACGACACGACACGCCCGACACGACACGACACGACACGACACGACACGCACGACACGACACGACACGACACGACCCGACACGACACGACACGACACGAAACGACACGACACGACACGACACGAAACGACACGACACGACACGCACGACACGACACGACTCGACACGACATGGCACGGCACGACACGACACGACACGAAACGACACGACACGACAATACACGACACGACACGACACGACACGACACGCACGACACAACACGACACGACACGACATGACAAGAGACGACACGACACGACACGGCACGGCACGACACGACACAACACGACAAAACACGACACGAAACGACACGAGACAACACGACACGACACGACACGTCACGACACGACACGACACGACACGTAACGTCTCGTCTCGTCTAAGAATTATAAAAATTTAAAAAATCAAAAAATATTAAAAATCAAAAAATATGAAAATTCAAAAATTTGTAATTTCGAAAATATAAAAAATTAAAAAATATAAAAAATCAAAAATGTAAAAAATAAAAAAATAAAAAAATAAAAAATATAAAAAATCAAAAAATAAAAAGTTTCGTCACGTCACGGCACGGCAGGGCACGGCACGGCACGACACGACACGATACGATACGCACGACACGACACGACACATGACACGCATGACACGACACGACACGACACGAACGACACAACACGCACGAAACGACACGACACGACACGAAACGACACGCACGACACGACACGACACGACACGAACGACACGACACGCACGACACGACACGCACGACACCACACGACACGACACGACACGCACGACACGACACGACACGACACGACACGACACGACACGCACGACACGACACGACACGACACGACACGCACGACACGATACGACACGACACGCACGACACGACACGACACGACAAGACACGACACGCACGACACGCCACGCCACGACACGACACGCACGACACGACACGACACGAGATGACACGACACGACACGACACGCACGACACGACACGACACGACACGGCACGGCACGGCACGACACGACACGCACCACACGACACGACACGACACGACACGACACGCACGACACGACACGAGGCGACACGACACGCACGACACGACACGACACGACACGATACGACACGACACGCACGACACGACACGACGCGACACGCACGACACGACACGACACGACACGCACGACAAGACACGACACGACACGACAAGCACGGCACGACAGGACACGACACGACACGCACGACAAGACACGAAACGACACGACACGACACGACACGCACGACACGACACGACACGACCCGATACGACAAGACACGACACGATACGGCACGGCACGACACGCACCGCACGACACGACACGACACGACACGCACGACACGTCACAACACGAAACAAAACGACACGACACGACACGCACGACACGACACGACACGGCACGACACGACACGACACGACAAGACACGACACGACACGACACGCACGACACAACACGAACCCGACACGACATGACAAGAGACGACACGACACGACACGGCACGGCACGACACGACACAACACGACAAAACACGACACGAAACGACACGAGACAACACGACACGACACGACACGTCACGACACGACACGACACGACACGTAACGTCTCGTCTCGTCTAAGAATTATAAAAATTTAAAAAATCAAAAAATATTAAAAATCAAAAAATATGAAAATTCAAAAATTTGTAATTTCGAAAATATAAAAAATTAAAAAATATAAAAAATCAAAAAATATAAAAAATCAAAAAATTAAAAAAAATAAAAAATATAAAAAATCAAAAAATAAAAAGTCTCGTCACGTCACGGCACGGCAGGGCACGGCACGGCACGACACGACACGACACGATACGCACGACACGACACGACACATGACACGCACGACACGACACGACACGACACGAACGACACAACACGCACGACACGACACGCACGACACGACACGACACGCACGAAACGACACGACACGACACGAAACGACACGCACGACACGACACGACACGACACGAACGACACGACACGCACGACACGACACGCACGACACCACACGACACGACACCCACGACACGACACGACACGACACGACACGCACGACACGACACGACACATGACACGACACGACACCACACGACACGACACGACACGACACGACACGACAAGACACGACACGACACGACACGACACGACACGACACGCACGACACAACACAACACGACACGACACGACATGACAAGACACGACACGACACGACACGGCACGGCACGACACGACACAACACGACACAACACTACACGAAACGACACGAGACAACACGACACGACACGTCACGACACGACACGACACGACACGACACGTAACGTCTCGTTTCGTCTAAGAATTATAAAAATTTAAAATATCAAAAAATATTAAAAATCAAAAAATTTGAAAATTCAAAAATTTGTAATTTCGAAAATATAAAAAATTAAAAAATATAAAAAAATATAAAAATTAAAAAAATAAAAAAATAAAAAATATAAAAAATCAAAAAATAAAAAGTCTCGTCACGTCACGGCACGGCAGGGCACGGCACGGCACGACACGACACTACACGATACGCACGACACGACACGACACATGACACTCACGACACGACACGACACGACACGAACGACACAACACGCACGACACGACACGCACGACACGACACGACACGACACGACTCGACACGCACGACACGACACGACACGACACGACACGACACGAACGACACGACACGCACGACACGACACGCACGACACGACACGACACGACACGACACGCACGACACGACACGACACGACACGACACGCACGACACGACACGACACATGACACGACACGACACCACACGACACGACACAACACGACACGACACGCACGACACGACACGACACGATACGTCACGACACGACACGTAACGTCTCGTCTCGTCTAAGAATTATAAAAATTTTAAAAACCAAAATTTTAAAAATCAGAAAATATAAAAATGCAAAAAATGTTAATTTTGAAAAATATAAAAAATCAAAAAATGTAAAAAATCAAAAAAATTAAAAGTCTCGTCACGTCACGGCACGGCACGGCACGGCACGGCACGACACGACACGACACGACACGACACGCACGACATGACACGACACGACACATGACACGACACGACACCACACGACACGACACGACACGACACGACACGCACGACACGACACGACACGTCACGACACGACACGTAACGTCTCGTCTCGTCTAAGAATTATAAAAATTTTAAAAATCAAAAATTTTAAAAATCAAAAAATATAAAAATGCAAAAAATGTTAATTTTGAAAAATATAAAAAATCAAAAAATATAAAATATCAAAAATAAAAAAAATAAAAAAATATAAAAAATCAAAAAATGTAAAAATCAAAAAATATAAAGTCTCGTCACGTCACGGCACGGCATGGCACGGCACGGCACGGCACGACACGACACGGCACGACACGACACGACACGCACGACACGACACGACACGACACGACATGACACGACACGACACGACACGACACGACACCACACGACACGACACGACACGACACGTCACGACACGACACGACACGAAAAGACACGCACGATACGACACGACACGACACGCACGACACGACACGACACGACACGACACGCACGACACGACACGACACGACACGACACGCACGACACGACACGACACGACACGACACGCACGACACGACACGACACGACACGCCCGACTCGACACGACACGACACGACACGCACGACACGACACGACACGACACGACACGACCCGACACGACACGACACGACACGAAACGACACGACACGACACGACACGAAACGACACGACACGACACGCACGACACGACACGACACGACACGACATGGCACGGCACGACACAACACGAAACGACACGACACGACACGCACGACACGACACGACACGATACGACACGATACGATAAGACACGACACGACACGGCACGGCACGACACGCACCCTACGACACGACACGACACGACACGCACGACACGTCACGACACGAAACGAAACGACACGACACGACACGACACGCACGACACGACACGACACGACACGACGAGACACGACACGACACGACACGACACGACACGCACGACACAACACGACACGACACGACATGACAAGACACGACACGACACGACACGGCACGACACGACACAACACGACACAACACGACACGAAACGACATGAGACAACACGACACGACACGACACGTCACGACACGACACGACACGACACGTAACGTCTCGTCTCGTCTAAGAATTATAAAAATTTAAAAAATCAAAAAATTTTAAAAATGAAAAAATATGAAAATTCAAAAATTTGTAATTTCGAAAATATAAAAAATTAAAAAATATAAAAAATCAAAAAATATAAAAAATCAAAAAATCAAAAAATAAAAAATATAAAAAATCAAAAAATAAAAAGTCTCGTCACGTCACGGCACGGCAGGGCACGGCACGGCACGACACGACACGATACGATACGCACGACACGACACGACACATGACACGCATGACACGACACGACACGACACGAACGACACAACACGCACGAAACGACACGACACGACACGAAACGACACGCACGACACGACACGAAACGACACGAACGACACGACACGCACGACACGACACGCACGACACCACACGACACGACACGACACGCACGACACGACACGACACGACACGACACGACACGACACGACACGACACGACACGACACGCACGACACGACACGACACTACACGACACGCACGACACGATTCGACACGACACGCACGACACGACACGACACGACACGACACGCCCCGACACGACACGACACGACACGAAACGACACGACACGCACGACACGACACGACACGAGATGACACGACACGACACGACACGCACGACACGACACGACACGACACGGCACGGCACGGCACGACACGACACGCACCTCACGACACGACACGACACGACACGACACGCACGACACGACACGAAACGACACGACACGCACGACACGACACGTCACGACACGATACGACACGACACGCACGACACGACACGACACGACACGACGCGACACGCACGACACGACACGACACGCACGACACGACACGACACGACACGACACGCACGACACGACACGACACGACACGACACGCACGACACGAGACGACACGACACGACACGACACGCACGACACTACACGACACGACACGAAACGACACGACACGACACGACCCGCACGACACGAAACGACACGACACGACACGCACGACACGACACGACACGAAACGACAAGACACGACACGACACGACACGGCACGGCACGACACGACACGTCACGACACGACACGAAACGACACGAGGCAACACGACACGACAGGACACGTCACGACACGACACGACACGACACGACACGTAACGTCTCGTCTCGTCTAAGAATTATAAAAATTTAAAAAATCAAAAAATATTAAAAAACAAAAAATATAAAAACTCAAAAAATGTTAATTTCGAAAAATATAAAAAATCAAAAAATATAAAAAATCAAAAAATATAAAAAATCAAAAATTATAAAAATTCAAAAAATATAAAAAAACAATGAATCAAAAAATAAAAAATATAAAAAAAAATAAAAAGTCTTGTCACGGCACGGCACGGCGCGGCACGACACGACACGACACGACACGCACGACACGACACGACACGACATGACACGCACGACACGACACGACACGACACGACACGACACGAACGACACGACACGCACGACACGACACGCACGACACGACACGACACGACACGCACGACACGAGACGACACGACACGAAACGACACTCACGACAAGACACGACACGACACGAACGACACGACACGACACCCACGACACGACACGCACGACACGACACGACACGACACGACACGCACGACAAGACACGACACGACACGACAAGCACGGCACGACAGGACACGACACGACACGCACGACACGACACGAAACGACACGATACGCACGACACGACACGACACGACACGACATGACACGAAACGACACGCACGACACAACACGACACGACACGCACGACACGACACAAAACGACACGACACGACACGCACGACACGACACGACACGACAAGACACGACACGGCACGGCACGGCACGACACGCACGAGACGACACGACACGACACGACACGACACGACACGCACGACACGTCACGTCACGACACGACACGACACGGCACGGCACGACACGACACAACACGACACGACACGACACGAAAGAACACGACACGAAACGACACGACACGTCACGACAAGACACAACACGACACGTAACGTCTCGTCTCGTCTAAGAATTATAAAAATTTAAAAAATCAAAAAATATTAAAAATCAAAAAATTTGAAAATTCAAAAATTTGTATTTTCGAAAATATAAAAAATTAAAAAATATAAAAAAATATAAAAATTAAAAAAAATAAAAAAATAAAAAATATAAAAAATCAAAAAATAAAAAGTCTCGTCACGTCACGGCACGGCAGGGCACGGCACGGCACGACACGACACGACACGATACGCACGACATTACACGACACATGACACGCACGACACGACACGACACGACACGACACGAACGACACAACACGCACGACACGACACGCACGACACGACACGACACGCACGAAACGACACGACACGACACGAAACGACACGCACGACACGACACGACACGACACGAACGACACGACACGCACGACACGACACGCACGACACCACACGACACGACACCCAAGACACGACACGACACGACACGCACGACACGACACGACACATGACACGACACGACACCACACGACACGACACGACACGACACATGACACGACACGACACCACACGACACGACACGACACGACACGCACGACACAACACGACACGACACGACATGACAAGACACGACACGACACGGCACGGCACGACACGACACAACACGACACAACACTACACGAAACGACACAAGACAACACGACACGACACGTCACGACACGACACGACACGTAACGTCTCGTCTCGTCTAAGAATTATAAAAATTTAAAAAATCAAAAAATATTAAAAATCAAAAAAAATGAAAATTCAAAAATTTGTAATTTCGAAAATATAAAAAATTAGAAAATATAAAAAAATATAAAAATAAAAAAAATAAAAAAATAAAAAATATAAAAAATCAAAAAATTAAAGTCTCGTCACGTCACGGCACGGCAGGGCACGGCACGGCACGACACGACACGACACGATACGCACGACACGACACGACACATGACACGCACGACACGACACGACACGACACGAACGACACAACAGGCACGACACGACACGCACGACACGACACGACACGACACGCACGAAACGACACGACACGACACGAAACGACACGCACGACACGACACGACACGACACGAACGACACGACACGCACGACACGACATTAACGACACCACACAACACGATACGACACGCACGACACGACACGACACGACACGCACGACACGACACGACACATGACACGACACCACACGACACGACACGACACGACACGCACGACACGACACGACACGTCACGACACGACACGTAAAGTCTCGTCTCGTCTAAGAATTATAAAAATTTTAAAAATCAAAAATTTTAAAAATCAAAAAATATAAAAATGCAAAAAATGTTAATTTTGAAAAATATAAAAAATCAAAAAATGTAAAAAATCAAAAAAATTAAAAGTCTCGTCACGTCACGGCACGGCACGGCACGACACGACACGACACTACACGACACGCACGACACGACAAGACACGACACATGGCACGACACGACACCACACGACACGACACGACACGACACGCACGACACGACACGACACGTCACGACACGACACGTAACGTCTCGTCTCGTCTAAGAATTATAAAAATTTTAAAAATCAAAAATTTTAAAAATCAAAAAATATAAAAATGCAAAAAATGTTAATTTTGAAAAATATAAAAAATAAAAAAATATAAAAAATAAAAAATATAAAAAATAAAAAAATATAAAAAATCAAAAAAATGAAAAAATCAAAAAATATAAAGTCTCGTCACGTCAAGGCACGGCAAGGCACGGCACGGCACGACACGACACGGCACGACACGACACGACACGCACGACACGACACGACACGACACGAAACGACACGACACGACACGACACGCACGACACGACACGCACGACACGACACGACACGACACGACAAGAGACGACACGACACGACACGTCACGGCACGGCACGGCACGGCACGGCACGACACGACACGACACAACACGACACGACACGACACGACACGACACGTCACGACACGACACGACACGACACGAGACAACACGACACGACATGACACGACACGTCACGAAACGACACGACACGACACGACACGACACGTAACGTCTCGTCTCGTCTCGTCTAAAATTATAAAAATTTAAAAAATCAAAAAATATTAAAACTCAAAAAATATAAAAATTCAAAATGTTAATTTCGAAAAATATAAAAAATCAGAAAATATAAAAAATCAAAAAATATAAAAAATCAAAAATATGAAAAATTAAAAAATATAAAAAATAAAAAAATTAAAAAATGTAAAAATTTAAAAAAATTAAATGTCTCGTCACGTCACGGCACGGCACGGCACGGCACGGCACGACACGACACGACACGCACGACACGACACGACACGACATGACACGACACGACACGACACCACACGACACGACACGACACGTCACGACACGACACGACACGACAAGACACGCACGATACGACACGACACGACACGCACGACACGACACGACACGACACGCACGACACGACATGACACGACACGACACGCACGACACGACACGACACGACACAACACGACACGCACGACACGACACGACACGACACGCCCGACACGACACGACACGACACGATACACACGACACGACACGACACGACACGCCCCGACACGACACGACACGAAACGACACGACACGACACGAAACGACACGACACGACACGACACGCACGACACGACACGACACGACATGGCACGGCACGACACGACACGACACGACACGCCACGACACGACACGACACGACACGGCACGCACGACAAGACACGACACGACACGACACGCACGACAAGACACGACACGACACGGCACGCACGGCACGACAGGACACGACACGACACGCACGACACGACACGAAACGACACGACACGACAAGACACGCAAGACACGACACGACACGACACGACACGATACGACAAGACACGACACGACACGGCACGGCACGACACGCACCGCACGACACGACACGACACGACACGCACGACAAGTCACGACACGAAACGAAACCACACGACACGACACGACACGCACGACACGACACGACACGACACGACACGACACGACAAGACACGACACGACACGACACGACACAACACGACACGCGCGACACAACACGACACGACACGACATGACAAGACACGACACGACACGACACGACACGGCACGGCACGGCACGGCACGGCACGACACGACACAACACGACACAACACGACACGAAACGACACGAGACAACACGACACGACACGACACGACACGTCACGACACGACACGACACGACACGACACGTAACGTCTCGTCTCGTCTAAGAATTATAAAAATTTAAAAAATCAAAAAATATTAAAAATCAAAAAATATGAAAATTCAAAAATTTGTAATTTCGAAAATATAAAAAATTAAAAAATATAAAAAATCAAAAAATATAAAAAAAATCAAAAAATAAAAAAATAAAAAATATAAAAAATCAAAAAATAAAAAGTCTCGTCACGTCACGGCACGGCAGGGCACGGCACGGCACGGCACGACACGACACGACACGATACGCACGACACGACACGACACATGACACGCATGACACGACACGACACAACACGACACGAACGACACGACACGCACGACACGCACGACACGACACGCCGACACGACACGACACGACACGCACGACACGACACGACACGACACGCACGACACGACACGACACGACACGACACGCACGACTCGATACGACACGACACGCACGACACGACACGACACGACAAGACACGACACGCACGACACGCCACGACACGCCACGACACGCACGACACGACACGACACGACACGACACGCACGACACGATACGACACGACACGCACGACACGACACGACACGACAAGACACGACACGCACGACACGCCACGACACGACACGACACGACACGCACGACACGACACGACACGAGATGACACGACACGACACGACACGACACGCACGACACGACACGACACGACACGGCACGGCACGGCACGACACGACACGCACCTCACGACACGACACTACACGACACGCACGACACGACACGAAACGACACGACACGCACGACACGACACGACACGACACGATACGACACGACACGCACGACACGACACGACACGACGCGAAACGCACGACACGACACGACACGACACGCACGACACGACACGACACGACACGCACGACACGACACGACACGCACGACACTACACGACACGACACGAAACGACACGACACGACCCGCACGACACGAAACGACACGAAACGACACGACACGACACGACACGACATGCACGACACGACACGACACGACAAGACACGACACGACACGACACGACACGTCACGACACGACACGAAACGACACGAGGCAACACGACACGACACGACACGTCACGACACGACACGACAGGACACGTAACGTCTCGTCTCGTCTAAGAATTATAAAAATTTAAAAAATCAAAAAATATTAAAAAACAAAAAATATAAAAACTCAAAAAATGTTAATTTCGAAAAATATAAAAAATCAAAAAATATAAAAAATCAAAAAATATAAAAAATCAAAAAATATAAAAAATCAAAAATTATAAAAATTCAAAAAATATAAAAAAACAAAAAATCAAAAAATAAAAAAATATAAAAAATCAAAAAAATAAAAAGTCTTGTCACGGCACGGCACGGCGCGGCACGACACGACACGACACGACACGATACGCACGACACGACACGACACGACATGACACGCACGACACGACACGACACGACACGACACGAACGACACGACTCGCACGACACGACACGCACGACACGACACGACACGACACGCACGAAACGAGACGACACGACACGAAACGACACGCACGACAAGACACGACACGACACGAACGACACGACACCCACGACACGACACGCACGACACGACACGACACGACACGCACGACACGACACGACACGACACGCACGACACGACACGACACGACACGCACGACACGACACGACACGACACGCACGACACGACACGACACGCACGACACGACACGAGATGACACGACACGCACGACACGACACGACACGACACGTCACAACACGAAACGACACGACACGCATGACACGACACGACACGCACGACACGACACTACACTACACGACACGACACGACACGATCCGACACGACACGCACGACACGACACGACACGGCACGACACGACACGCACGTCACGACAAGACACGACACGACACGCACGACACGACACGAAACGACACGACACGCACGACACGACACGACACGACACGTCAAAACACGACACGACACGACACGCACGGCACGACACGACACGACGCGACACGCACGACAGGACACAACACGACACGCACGACACGAACCGACACGCACGACACGACAAAAACACGACACGACACGACACGACACGCACGACACGACACGACACGACACGCACGACACGACACGCCACGACACGACAAGACACGACACGACACGGCACGGCACGACACGTAACGTCTCGTCTCGTCTAAGAATTATAAAAATTTAAAAAATCAAAAGATATTTAAAATCAAAAACTATAAAAATTCAAAAAATGTTAATTTCGCGAAAATATAAAAAATCAAAAAATATAAAAAAACAACAAATATAAAAAATTAAAAAATATAAAAAATCAAAAAAATATAAAAAATCAAAAAATATAAAAAATCAAAAAAATGTAAAAAATGAAAAAAATTAAAAAACCTCGTCACGTCACGGCACGGCACGGCACGACACGACACGACACGACACGACACGCACGACACGACACGACACGACACATGACACGACACGACACCACACGACACGACACGACACGACACGCACGACACGACACGACACGTCACGACACGACACGTAACGTCTCGTCTCGTCTAAGAATTATAAAGATTTAAAAAATCAAAAATTTTAAAAATCAAAAAATATAAAAATGCAAAAAATGTTAATTTCGAAAAAAATAGAAAATCAAAAAATATAAAAAATCAAAAATATAAAAAATAAAAAAATATAAAAAATCAAAAAAATGTAAAAAATCAAAAAATATAAAATCTCGTCACGTCACGGCACGGCAAGGCACGGCACGGCACGGCACGGCACGACACGACACGGCACGACACGACACGACACGCACGACACGACACGACACGACACGACACGACACGACACGACACGAAACGACACGACACGACACGCACGACATGACACGACACGACACGAAACGACACGACACGACACGCACGACACGACACGACACGACACGACAAGGCACGACTCGACACGACACGGCACGGCACGGCACGGCACGGCACGAAACGACACAACACGACACGACACGACACGACACGACACGACACGTCACGACACGACACAAAACGACACGAGACAACACGACACGACACGACACGACACGCCACGCCACGACACGACACGACACGACACGTAACGTCTCGTCTCGTCTCGTCTAAGAATTATAAAAATTTAAAAAAACCAAAAAATATAAAAATGCAAAAAATGTTAATTTCGAAAAATATAAAAAATCAAAAAATATAAAAAATCAAAAATATAAAAAATCAAAAAACATGTAAAAAATCAAAAAAATTAAAAGTCTCGTCACGTCACGGCACGGCAAGGCACGGCACGGCACGGCACGACACGACACGGCACGGCACGACACGACACGACTCGCACGACACGACACGACACGACACGAAGCGACACGACACGACACGACACGAGACGTACGACACGACACGACACGAAACGACACGGCACGGCACGGCACGACACGACACAACACGACACGACACGACACGACACGACACATCACGACACGACACGAAACGACACGAGACAACACGACACGACACGACACGTCACGACACGACACGACACGTAACGTCTCGTCTCGTCTCGTCTAAGAATTATAAAAATTTAAAAAATCAAAAAATATTAAAAATCAAAAAATATAAAAATTCAAAAAATGTTAATTTCGAAAAATATAAAAAATCAAAAAATATAAAAAATAAAAAAATATAAAAAATCAAAAAATATAAAAAATTAAAAAATATAAAAAAAAATTAAAAAATGTAAAAAATCAAAAAAATTAAAAGTCACGTTACGTCACGGCACGGCACGGCACGGCACGGCACGACACGACACGACACGCACGACACGACACGACATGACACGACACGACACGACACACGACACGACACCACACGACACGACACGACACGACATGTCACGACACGACACGACAAGACACGCACGATACGACACGACACGCACGACACGACACGACACGCACGACACGACACGACACGACACGTCACGCACGACACGACACGACACGACACGACACGCACGACACGACACGACACGCCCGACACGACACGACACGACACGAAACGACACGACACGACACGCAGGACACGACACGACACGACACGACACGACCCGGCACGACACGACACGACACGACACGAAACGACACGACACGACACGAAACGACATGACACGACACGCACGACGCGACACGACACGACACAACATGGCACGGCACGGCACGACACGACACGACACGACACGAAACGTCACGACACGACACGACACGACACGCACGACAAGACACGACACGCACGACACGACACGCACGACACGACACGACACGACTCAACACGACACGACACGCACGACACGACACGACACGACACGACAAGCACGACACGACACGACACGACACGACAAGACACGACACGACACGACACGACACGCACGACACGACACGACACGACACGACACGATACGACATGACAAGACACGACACGACACGACACGACACGGCACGGCACGACACGGCACAACACGACACGACACGACACGAAACGACACGAGACAACACGACACGACACGTCACGACCCGACACGACACGACACGTAACGTCTCGTCTCGTCTAAAAATTATAAAAATTTAAAAAATCAAAAAATATTTAAAATCAAAAAATATAAAAATTCAAAAAATGTTAATTTCGCGAAAATATAAAAAATCAAAAAATATAAAAAATCAACAAATATAAAAAATTAAAAAATATAAAAAATCAAAAAATATAAAAAATCAAAAAATATAAAAAATCAAAAAAAATGTAAAAAATGAAAAAAATTAAAAAACATCGTCACGTCACGGCACGGCACGGCACGACACGACACGACACGACACGACACGACACGCACGACCCGACACGACACGACACATGACACGACACGACACCACACGACACGACACGACACGACACGACACGACACGCACGACACGACACGACACGTCACGACACGACACGTAACGTCTCGTCTCGTCTAAGAATTATAAAGATTTAAAAAATCAAAAATTTTAAAAATCAAAAAATATAAAAATGCAGAAAATGTTAATTTCGAAAAAAATAAAAATCAAAAAATATAAAAAATCAAAAATATAAAAAATAAAAAAATATAAAAAATCAAAAAAATGTAAAAAATCAAAAAATATAAAGTCTCGTCACGTCACGGCACGGCAAGGCACGACACGGCACGACACGACACGCACGACACGACACGACACGACACGACACGAAACGACACGACATGACACGACACGACAAGACACGACTCGACACGACACGGCACGGCACGGCACGGCACGGCACGGCACGAAACGACACAACACGACACGACACGACACGACACGACACGTCACGACACGACACAAAACGACACGAGACAACACGACACGACACGACACGGCAAGTCACGACACGACACGACACGACACGACACGACACGTAACGTCTCGTCTCGTCTAAGAATTATAAAAATTAAAAAATCAAAAAATTTAAAAATGCAAAAAATGTTTATTTCGAAAAATATAAAAAATCAAAAAATATAAAAAATCAAAAATATAAAAAAACAAAAAAATGTAAAAAATCAAAAAAATTAAAAGTCTCGTCACGTCACGGCACGGCAAGGCACGGCACGGCACGGCACGGCACGACAGGACACGGCACGGCACGACACGACACGACACGCACGACACGACACAACACGACACGAAACGACACGACACGACACGACACGACACGTACGACACGACACGACACGAAACGACACGGCACGGCACGGCACGGCACGACACGACACAACACGACACGACACGACACGACACGACACATCACGACACGACACGAAACGACACGAGACAACACGACACGACACGACACGTCACGACACGACACGACACGACACGTAACGTCTCGTCTCGTCTCGTCTAAGAATTATAAAAATTTAAAAAACCAAAAATATTAAAAATCAAAAAATATAAAAATTCAAAAATGTTAATTTCGAAAAATATAAAAAATCAAAAATATAAAAAATCAAAAAATATAAAAAATAAAAAAATAAAAAAATAAAAAAAACAAAAATAAAAAGTCTCGTCACGTCACGGCACGGCATGTCACGGGCACGGCACGACACTACACGACACGATACGCACGACACGACACGACACATGACACGCATGACACGACACGACACGACACGAACGACACAACACGCACGAAACGACACGACACGACACGAAACGACACGCACGACACGACACGACACGACACGAACGTCACGACACGCACGACACGACACGCACGACACCACACGACACGACACGAACCGCACGACACGACAAGACACGACACGACACGACACGCACGACACGACACGACACTACACGCACGACACGATACGACACGACACGACACGCACGACACGACACGACACGACACGACAAGACACGACACGCACGACACGCCACGACACGACACGACACGCACGACACGACACGATACGACACGACACGGCACGGCACAGCCCGACACGACACGCACCTCACGACACGACACGACACGACACGCACGACAAGACACGAAACGACACGACACGCACGACACGACACGACACGACACGATACGACACGACACGCACGACACGACACGACACGACGCGACACGCACGACACGACACGACACGACACGCACGACACGACACGACACGACACGCACGACACGACACGACACGACACGATACGCACGACACGACACGACACGACACGCACGACACTACACGACACGACACGAAACGACACGACACGACCCGCACGACACGAAACGACACGAAACGACACGACACGACACGACACGCACGACACGACACGACACGACACGACACGACACGACACGACACGACAAGACACGACACGACACGACACGGCACGCAAGGCAAGGCACGACACGACACGACACAACACGACACGACACGACACGTCACGACACGACACGAAACGACACGAGGCAACACGACACGACACGGACACGTCACGACACTACACGACACGACACGTAACGTCTCGTCTCGTCTAAGAATTATAAAAGTTTTAAAAAATCAAAAAATATTAAATAACAAAAAATATAAAAACTCAAAAAATGTAAATTTCGAAAAATATAAAAAATCAAAAAATATAAAAAATCAAAAAATATAAAAAATCAAAAAATATAAAATATCAAAAAATATAAAAAATCAAAAAATATAAAAAATCAAAAAATATAAAATATCAAAAAATATAAAAAATCAAAAATTATAAAAATTCAAAAAATATAAAAAAACAAAAAATCAAAAAAATAAAAAATATAAAAAATCAAAAAATAAAAAGTCTTGTCACGGCACGGCACGGCGCGGCACGACACGACACGACACGACACGATACGCACGACACGACACGACACGACATGACACGCACGACACGACACGACACGACACGAACGACACGACACGCACGACACGACACGCACGACACGACACGACACGACACGACACGACACGCACGAAACGAGACGACACGACACGAAACCACACGCCCGACAAGACACGACACGACACTACACGAACGACACGACACGACACCCACGACACGACACGCACGACACGACACGACACGACACGACACGCACGACACGACACGACACGACACGCACGACACGACACGACACGCACGACACGACACGACACGAGATGACACGACACGCACGACACGACACGACACGACACGTCACAACACGACACGACACGACACGCAAGACACGACACGACACGACACGACGCGACACGACGCGACACGCACGACACGACACGACACGACACGCACGACACGACACGACAAGCACGACACGACACTACACTACACGACACGACACGACACGATCCGACACGACACGCACGACACGACACGACACGGCACGACACGACACACACGTCACGACACGACACGACACGACAAGCACGACACGACACTACACTACACGACACGACACGACACGATCCGACACGACACGCACGACACGACACGACACTGCACGACACGACACGCACGTCACGACACGACACGACACGACACGCACGACACGACACGAAACGACACGACACGCACGACACGACACGACACGACACGTCACAACACGACACGACACGACACGCACGACACGACACGACACGACGAGACACGCACGACACGACACAACACGACACGCACGACACGACACGACACGACAAAAACACGACACGACACGACACGCACGACACGACACGACACGCACGACACGACACGACACGACACGAAACGACACGACACGACACGCACGACACGACACGACACGACACGAAACGACACGACACGACACGCACGACACGACACGCCACGACACGACAAGACACGACACGACACGGCACGGCACGACACGTAACGTCTCGTCTCGTCTAAGAATTATAAAAATTTAAAAAATCAAAAGATATTTAAAATCAAAAACTATAAAAATTCAAAAAATGTTAATTTCGCGAAAATAAAAAAATCAAAAAATATAAAAAATCAACAAATATAAAAAATTAAAAAATATAAAAAATCAAAAAATATAAAAAATCAAAAAATATAAAAAATCAAAAAAAATGTAAAAAATGAAAAAAATTAAAAAACCTCGTCACGTCACGGCACGGCACGGCACGACACGACACGACACGACACGACACGCACGACACGACACGACACGACACATGACACGACACGACACGACACCACACGACACGACACGACACGACACGACACGCACGACACGACACGACACGTCACGACACGACACGTAACGTCTCGTCTCGTCTAAGAATTATAAAGATTTAAAAAATCAAAAATTTTAAAAATCAAAAAATATAAAAATGCAAAAAATGTTAATTTCGAAAAAAATAGAAAATCAAAAA